>VBVR01002664.1:0-21327 GCA_011638315.1 Tetramorium parvispinum
CGATGAAGTATCGAAATATCGAAAAAAATGGAATTATTTTATTTCCATCCCCGGCGTGCGTTTAAAGAAATGCAAAGGATTTCTTTTGCTAGAATGGAGACTCTCATGCGCGTGTAAACACGCGGAAAAAAGCGAGTAAATAATTAATATATTCATGAGAGACACAACAAATAGTGGTGCATATCAAAAATGGAAGTTGTTGGTAGTCGAGAGAGCTGAGGTATTCGCGAGAAGAGACCACGGAAGAGAAAGCTTTCCTTCCACACGTACGCACGCCGGGGATGCGAGAGAGAAAAAAAAGAAAGAGGGAGAAATAAAGAGGGAGAGAGAAGAAAAAAAAGAAAAGGAAGAAACGGGAAGACGAGCTGAAAGGCAGAGGCGGTGAAGGTGCGAAGTTGACTCGAGGTGGGGAGTTGAGCGGAAGAGAAGAGAGAAAACGAGAGGATGAGAGAGCTTCGAGTATTTCGCCAACTTGGTAAGCCGAGTCGAGATCGCTCACGCGAGGATTTCTTCTCGGGAAACACGTTCTCCTTTCCTCACCTTTCGCCCCTCTCTTTTCTTTCTCGCGCTCCCGTTTCCTTTCTTTACTTCTCACCCGCCTTTCGTTCTCCCAGCTCTGTCTACTTCACTACGTCGCGGGACCAAATCTTTCGCGAACAGATTAAGGTGCGGAATATCGAGTAATTTGGGATGTCAAATACAGCTATAATGATGTGTTTACGTACACACGCTTTCCCTGCAATTCATAATAAGAGAAAGAAATAAAAAGAGGCAGAATATTAAAAAGTGTTAATAATTCATGTATATGTATTTAATAATATTTTAACGTAAAATACTATAGAATCAAAATCTCTTTAAATTATAAATAAGAATGCAAACATTTTATAACATAATATTATCATATATTTACTATAATAATAAAATTTAACAATATAATAATTTATAATCTAATAATTAATAATATAAAAGCTACTCTTTAATTATATAATAATAAAATTTACAAATTCTATAAATATTGTATATATAATATAGATTTATTTTAAATTTATATTAAATACAATTTCACTTAAAATATGCATGAATGGGAAAAAATATCGCAAAATATTCGCAAAAATTATTTTTGTTATTGTATATTACAAACTAAAATTTTTCAAGTATAACAGACTTTTAAAAATAACATGCATTCTAAATTGCGCTTCGTTTTCTCTCCTGTTCTATGAACATTAACTATTGAAATACACATTAACTATTGAAAAGATTAAAGCATATTTATACCAGGAAATTATATTTTGTGCCTTTGCTTCCTTTCCTTTGTTTTTTTCCCTCAAGAAAGACGTCAGCATATCTGCCATACGCCGATAGATACCTGCCCGAGGGATGCAGGAAGATAAGAAGAGGGTCGAGAAAGAACGTTCAATGACTGAACCATGATCAAAGATAATTTCCGATCAAAGATTAAGGATTACTCCCGTGAGCCGCGCGGCCCGTCTAGGAATCAAAGTCTGCCGAAATATAAAATGCATGAAGCGAGAATCCCAGGGGTGCGTAGTACGTGAGCTCCCCCCTTGTCTCTCTCTCTCTCTCTCTCTCTCCCTCTCTCTCTCCCTCTCCCCCTCTTTCTCTCTGTTTATACGTGTATACGAATATGTATACGTTCAGAAGCGAACAACTTTCAGTCCACCCACTTTACCCCACTTAAAGGCAGATGACGCACGATTGCTGCATACGCACTTGCCTTGTACATATTATATCAAATGATATCATAACGATAAAAGAGTAAAAAGTGGAGGAATATATACAAAATTACTACAAAAGAAATACTTCTTGAATTACGTACTATCAAAAAAATATTTTTAATATACCATGTATCTGTACTCCTAAATAAGGTTTCAAGGGATAAATTCCAAATAAATTTTTGTTTTCGATAAGACTTTAATGGGATTTCAGTTTTAATAACACTGTTATCACGTGTATTATAAATACAGTTATATGAATATGTTAAAAGTTATATATGAAAAAAAGTATTTCGGAAATGAATACACGTCCGTAAATTTATATCAAATTTCTAAACGATTTGAAGAATAGTTTTTTTTTCCTTTGTTAAAGTTCCTTTGTACCGTAATCGTGATTATCTGTGCAGTATAGGAGGGATGAGCGTCTCTTACGGAGTCGAACAATTGGCCAAAATGTATGGAAATCTTTCGTATTTTCGACACGTATAGCACAAGCCTGGCGTTCTATTCGGACATTAGATATTAGATTTAGCGCCCTTACAACTGTCGCCGTACATAATTAGGGGTGGCTTCCCCTATCGAAACAGATGGCAACCCTTAGGCTACGAGATAATTTCGCGGAGAACGGTTGGGAAAATGGCATAGCCCCTGGTGTAGAAGAGAAAGACCCAGTAAAGGGAAAAAGTATACGAAAGAGAAAGGGAAGAGCAGACAAAAATACTAAAGAATAAGGCTAAGAATAGAAGACTCCGCACACCGACGATAAGTTCGATGAACGCGCAGGAAAAAAGGGCCAATATGCGATTCAACAATTGTTATCAAATTTCTTCAATAATTCATTGAAATTAGATAAGCGCGCGGCAACGGTGGCAGCGGCGGAATGGATATCGGGTTCGTACACCAAGTACGTATTAAACGTAACGGCGGCGAGGCAATCGGCAGTAACCGGACTAAAGTGGTTTTATTCGTCGTTCAGTGCGATCAGATATGGAGACAATGAGAGACCCTCCATATTCCCGATCGTGGACCCCGGGATCTATCTATCTCTATCCGATGCGAGACTACGTTACCTAAGAGATTGCACTCGAGGGCAGTAACATGCGAATTGAATGACCACCGTATAAAATTCGCATCCACCGCGACCGCCACCGGAACCAGGAGGGAAGGGGAGGGGGGACGGGATGATAATAGCTACTCGCCCGATTTCAAGACTGGCAATCTGTGCGTTCGTAAAGACAATTGGATTTGGTAATCACGCCACCCTTCCCCGAGGCTTAACACATTCATGTTGTTTCAGTAGACTAAATTCGATTGACGGCCAGTCGATCGCGCAATTCTTTTAAAAAAATTTTCGAAGATTTAAAGAGTATAAAGAAACATGCTGAGCATTGAGGAATTGTACATAAATATATTGTTCTTCTTTAGTCTTCGAAATTTATGATGTTCTCACACGTATTATACAATGTATGTAAATACGATGGAGCTCTCATAAGAGTTCAAAATTAATTTACATAAAGAAATTTAATTAATATTTTATTAAATGTACAATATCCAGTTGCAGTAAAATCTAGTCAAATTTTAGTTGTTTTCAACTAGGCTATTCATTTATTGTATTCATTATTATTGCACAATAAATACATTGTTAGATTTACTATGCAATACTCACAAAAATAATATTAAGATTGCTATCTGAATATTTATTACGTGAAGTTCACCTTAGACGATTTCAGAAATACTCGAATAAAACAGCATTAATAATCTGATATATTGTATTTTAATCTGTCTATTTTAATATTCATATGTTTTATTCATGTTTATATTTTGACTCTTTTTATAAATGTTTTATATTACGTCTTGAGTTGTAAATTATCTAAAATAGGAATCCACGTAATATATTTATGACGATAGCTAATAAGTTTCTTATGTAAATCCTCATAAAAAAGCTAAACATAACGGAAGAAAAACGCTTTTAGGTATTACAATGAGGCGTGTACTACGATGTAAACGACACCAGCATGAAGAGAAGCATTAATTTGCATCTGCTTTCGTACTCCGCCACTTCCGAAAATTTTATTCGCTCGCCATTTAATTGTGGTATACGCGAAATAATAAAGTAGAAGTAAAAGGTGAGTGTGCGGAAAGAAAAGTGTGCCGGCCGTGAGCTTACCCCGTGTAAGTAGTAGCCACTGCATTACAGTCAGATTCATTTGCATGCACTTTTACATCCTTCCGTCCTCAAAAAATATTTATCGCCCGAGGTTTCACCGTGACGCCTCGCTTATGAATTATGCATGTGAAGCACGCGCGCAGGACGTAGCTCATTCCTAGCGCAATTTCGCCATTGAAGCGTAATTTCAGCAAGCTCGGGTATTAGAGCCCCTCGAGCAGCTTTTTCGTGATAGTGCTTACGGGGGAGAACGAAAAGACGTGTCATTCAGACCGACGATGATCACCTCAATTGCGTCGAAAAGAAGAGTCTCGTACGTATTAACTTTGCGTTACGCTCCAAGTGTGAATATGAATTTTATTTCGTACGTAATATCACGAAATATATCTTTCTTCGCCATCAATTAAAAGCGTGATGATATTGTTATATATACATAAGTATCCATAACGTATCCATTATGTATGTATCATTATTTAAATTTAAAAAATTCAACGCATCTTTAGATTTAGAGTCCCATCTATTAAAAAAAAAGACAATTTCTCTCTGATAAAAATATTAAAATAATATATAATTATACATATTTACAATATATTTTATATATAATTATATATATATGTATATATAATTCGCACATACACATGCACATATAATTTTATATTGCACATGAAATTATTCTAAACTTTTGTTTTCAATTTTAATAAGAAGAATAGATTCTAAATTGAAAAGTACATATAATCTTCCTTCAAAGGAAACTTATCTCTTAAGGAAATTATATTTTTCTTTCTAATTACTCAGTACCGCAAATTGATGATTCATTTTCGTCGTATATAACGCTGCAAAGCTATAATACATCGGAACATTGTCAACGCTAGATTTAACGTGACCAAAATTAAATCCGAGATTATCGATCGAGTAGTATGGGTTTAAGTCACCATACAAACAAACGTGAGAGACATCAGCGGGAGATATGCGGTGGATAGTTCATATTTAATTGTGTCAGAAACTTTTGCAATATAAATCGATTGCAAAACTGAACCTATATAATTAATAGCGGAATTGAATCATTATAAGCGTTATAACGCTATAGATTGATATAATTGCAATACATGTACATGATATCGTGAGATAATTATGAATAATTATGTACTATTCTCTTAACAAAGTCATCTATCACTTCTGTTATAAACCAAACTAAGAACGCTAATTTATGGTACACCAATATACGCGTAGAAATGCGTGTAATTTCGAATAATATTTTTCGACTGAAAAACTTTACAGTCAATTGACAATCTATTAAGTTTTGACAATGAATACTTTTTATAGAAAAGAATTGAAAAAAATTAAAATACTACATCTTTCTAAAATAAACAGAAAATATTAATAACCTTTCTGTTATGAGCAATCATTTTTATCTAATACTATAGAATACTAGAAATAAACATAGCATTATGATTTTTTTTAAAGTAGTATAAATGTTAATTTAAATTTTTTTAAGTTTTAAAGATTACACGCATTTCTACGCGTATATTGGTGTACCATAAATTAGCGTTCTTAGTTTGGTTTAAAACAGAAGTGATAGATGACTTTGTTAAGAGAATAGTACATAATTATTCATAATTATCTCACGATATCATGTATTAATTAAATTTTAAATAGAAATTTGTATTTGAGACTTTATAAAATTTTCAGAATCCATATTGCAGGTTCTTTAATCAATTATTTCGTTTGCTCCAACCATTATACGAAACAGCGCGTTATTAGTAAACAGTCATAAATCTATATAACACTTATAAATAAAGACAATAATTTGATTGTACCAAAATCGACAATTATCTACGTGTTTTCTATTCGAGAGATATCGCAGTAAGACAAATTTAACATTACCAGTGGTAAACGCTGCGAATGTCGACCGACCGTTCTGCAGTAGAAGGCAAGCGAAAACAAAGACCGCCACCATCCTCGGTAGGAAATTAACAGTCATCCCCTTCCTCCTTCCAGCATGTAGCTGCATCACCGATATCCGATTAACAAATTCGATGTCACGAGTATAAGATCCGCATTCGCATTCTATCGGTTCACCAGTCGAGTCTCGCCAGTCACTGCCAATTACCCCGAGACGACACTCGCTCCGTCCCTCGGGAGCCCAGCAAGGACAAGCGTTAAAGCACTTCTCGCGTTGATCCGAGGGACCCTCGGTATGATCTCTCATCAAAAGAACTTGGTATTAGGGCTATGTCAGAATTTTGTAAAAGATTATGTCCCCGCGATGCATCCTAGATGACGTGTCCCAGGCGGAGGGATGTCACTTCTTCGAGTCAATAAGCGTGTCCGTCGTCGCGAGAATATCGGATATTTCGAGAAAAATAGGAGTACACCCGATACTTCTTGTTCCTTCCCTCGGCAACTCGCGAAGATCCTCGCGAGTCTATGCGCGATATCGTACGGCGGAGTTGTTACGTCGCTCGCCAGTTACGTGAGGACCCGGTGTTCGATCTGGGCGCGTTACGAGAACGGCTCCCAGCAACTGCGCGCTTGGGACGCCCGGCGTCGACTGGCGTTCATAGAGGTACCAGTAGAACCGGTCGGCGGCACACGCCGCCGTCCCGGCATCACGGCGCAGATCTCTGCCACCCCCGTGCAAGACCTCTCACCCTTTCCTGAACCAGGCCAATCGGCGCTTGCGAGTCACCGCCCATCGCGTTGCGAGGGCGGCACCGCGCCCGAATTAAGATTTTCGACTTTTCTTAGTCGGGTCTACTCCCGCCAGCTATCTGTCTATTCTCCTTTTGCCCTCTCTCGCACCATGTTCTCTCGGCACCACGCATTGTCCCCTCATTTGAGAGTGCCTGTCCCTTCTTTTTTCTTCTTCTCTTTTATTTTTCTGTACCAGACATTGTGCATACAAGTCGCAACACCGACGGGTTACCACCGACAAGAGCCACACAAGATGTGGCTAATTTGCATGGAATAATAATTCAAATGTCTATTGTAATAAATCAAATTTTGCCTGAGGTTCACATGTCACTGGTGGTGATTTCTTTCTATCTTGGCGAAATGTAATTGAGAATTAGTATTAGCTCAATCTTTGTTATTTGAAACCTCATTTGATTGAAACTTTATTATACTGCTTCGCAAGAGATAGTAATTCTACTACATTTTTATATAATATGTTATTGCTTGTAATGGAATTATAATTTACTCTCTGCGCGCGCGTCTGTTATGAATAAATGTAACATTCATGATCGAAATCGTTTTGCCAATCCCGATTCAGATAAAATTGAAAACAGCGCTCGTAAAATATTGGTATGTTACCTTATTAACGTTAGTGGATAAATAAATATTCTATGAAAAGGTGCGATCACACACGCATAACATAACGTAAATCAAAAGCAACGTATATTATCATCAAAAAGTCACTACTCCGCATGTTATATTATAATATTTTATAGACATGTATATATACATACATTTTGCCAATGTCGCGAAAGTATGTAACGGATATTAATTTTATATCGCATCACGTGCATAAAAGAAATTTAAATTACTCGCACAAGTGGAATACGCAAACAAACGATAATTAGTTTAAAGCAATTTACACAATCTAAGTTAATACTTGTAAATAACCGAATAAACATCATCAAAAAAAAAACATCGAATGTTTTAATGCATCGTACGCTGTTTTTTTTATCCGACTTGCGATTTCTCTCAGCGATGACTCTCTCGGAAAGCTTGACGAGAAATGTATGGCTCGACCTATCAAATTTCTTTTATTAAATAAACAATCCTAGCGTGCAAAAATGGTATAATAGAAACATACAGCCCGCGTTTGCCGAAAAGCAACATCGCGGAACGAAACATACGATATACAAGACTGATGAGCACGGTTGATGGTAGAATCATGTAGGATGCGGCTGCAGCGCCATTAGAATAATATCACCCATTCTTTATCAAGAAGCAAGTCGGAGATGTGCCGTGCACTCATTTCACGTGACATTTAATTTTCGTGAAAAATCGCCGGCGAGTTTGCTCACACGAAATAGAGCGTAAAACTACCGGGATGAGTTTGGACATACTCTTCCAGATTTCGTGATCTCGCGTCACTCGAAAACGTCCGAATGCGATATCCCGCAAGCGGATAATATCCAAGAATAATATCCGCGTGAAACGTAACCACTGATACGAATAAACTACGTTTTTTTAAGTTGAACATATCGCTTTAATGAAATAATTGATATGTACATGAGAAATGTTATTAATCGTTATTTTTCAAAATGTTTCCTTCTTTATTTCGCGATGCAACAAATAAGACAGAATGCGTTTCAGGATAACCAATTTAAAATGCGGAATTGCAAGAGTGTACGTTAATGAAGTCGGTGAATTTTTATTCTTCGCGATGTCCTATGTGCATACGTGTGTATATGTCTCGAACAAAAATTCGTTTGGAACGTATAAAACAAACATATATGAAAGAAGTAATTTAAATTCAAATTTTACCGATGTTCATTTTAATGTAATTTTAATCTTGATGAAAGATTGGATTTGTGATGGTAACGCTGTCAAGTAATAAGAGAAAAGTGCATTTTAAAATGTTGAAATTTTTATATTAATCGGATAGACAACATTACGTATTGAATGATGGATCTATATTTTACAATAATATTCAATATATAAGTATTATATGATAATATGATATGATAATTTGATATATTAATAATAAATAAAATTTGATTTTTACTTTACCTTTTTTTGCAAAATGTAATTTAACTTTTGATAAAACAATACGCATTAAAAAAATAAAAGAGTCATACTATACACAATAATGCATAGTATGATATAATATTATTTACATTACTGATACATATCATCTGGAAAAAAAGATATTTTAAATTTTATTTGAATGATACAACGTACTTTTTCGTTCAGAAGAAGGTAATTCTTTGAAAATTATATTAATACATAATTCTTTGTCAAAGTATATCAATACGATACTATTGACCAATGCGATCGCATATCATTTCCATGAAAATTTCAGATTAAACATGGCAATTATATTCAGCTCGTAATTATATTTTGCCTTTATCGGCGTTATCTTCAATCCACGTGCAACCCGGTATTTCGTCACTTTGCCTATAATTTTCCAGTATACAATACATTCAGTCTATGATGCATTTATGTTTGATTTCAAGCATTAGAGAATGGATTGCTTTAATCAGAGCACAATTCGATATATACTTGTACGAAAATATGACATATGATATTGTAAATGATATGCAGGATATCCCATTGAAATGGAATAGAGATCCTATCTACAAAACATTTAATATAAAGAAGCTATATAAAACAAAGTGATAAAATAGTATCATAAGCTGTATTTGTAGCCCTGACACTTATTTGCATTAAACTTAATTATAAAATGCAATTACATATTATTTTTAATTAAATTCTCATATTTTTAATATGTTCACCGATATATCACACTTTTACATTTAGTTAGAGGTTTTGTTAAAAAAGTTTTGTTTTCAATTTTCAAAGACTTGTAAATTTCAAAGAAATTTAAAAAAAAAGTGCAACTGCAGCTGCATATCAACCCTCTGCGAATAAACGACCTTTAGGTCAGCGAATATGAAAAATGGTTGTGCAAACCGCATATATATATATAACAGATAAAAAAAATATTGCACACGGGATAATTTCGTACATGACATACAAGAAATGCGCGAACACAATGTGCTAGCTCAGTTATAAATAAAAACAACATTTTTCTTCAACTTATATAAAACTCTTGCATAAAATAATAACAATAAAAATAACTGTTTAATTAAAACTCTTGCAATAATTTTGCGTAAAACTATTCCGAAGAAAATGAGATACAAAAATACCAGCCTCTTTTATCCACACCGTATGAAACGCGCGAATAAAGAATGTATGATTATGGTGTTTCGATCGTATACGTTTCGCGCGTATCGAATGTATTCTTTATGATATATGAAGGATATGTCATCATCGCATGCATCTAGATATTCGTAGAAAGTTTTCTTAATAAACAGCCAAGAGAGAGACCTACATTGAAAGTTCGAGAACAAATAAAAGCAGCGCGCAGGAGATCAAGCGGATATCCGGCGGAACGGAACGCAGACGTCTAAAAGATGGAAGACGGGAGAGAGCGAGGCTTTCATTACCTTGATGTAAGTTTTAGGCGCGTCTAAGCTGATCCGCAGACCACCACCGAGCGGAAAGAAGATAAACCGTTCCCATTCCATCGTTATCAACAAACGTAAAAGAGACCAAGCTCCTATCCCTCGAATTCATCCTTAAAATCGCCGCTTGCACTTTCTACCTCACGTCCTTATCAGCGTTATTAGTTATCACATCTTACTCCGCGATTGACGTCCCTGTTATCGTCCGAGGAATTTTCCGTAAGAACAATTAACCGACCCTATCGGCTCGCGCTGCGAGTCTGGTACTTTCATCGTTAAGCGAAACTTCCGCGCTTACACGAGAACCTGTGATATCTTCGTCACTGCTACGGGATCATAAGGAAACCGCGCAAGACTGCAGAGATTTCGCTAGTAATATCTGGATTACGAAAATCGGAGATTCTTCACGTGAGATATGCGTAGCGACTACGAATGGCGCGATTTAACAATCGGGGAAAATAAGCTTTTAATCTCAAATGCAGTTCTGTGGAAAAATATATTAACTAACCATAATCAAGGATTAAAATAGTCACAAAGAGATTAAATTTACTCTTTTAGAAAAAGAGAGAGCAACTCCATTCGATATTATAATAACGCTGATGAATTATTATATATTTCGTGTTTTGTCTGTCGTGGAAAGATCGTAATAATTTATCTTTATACAATTGGTAATCGTTGCGGATGAAAATCTACATGCTGAAGGGCTTGGACGTATAAAACTACGGACGGTTCGGCTGGGTATTGAGAGCTCGAAGAAAAAGGGAAGAATGGAAAAAAGAAAATGATGTGACAATCAGAGGCGAGTTTTTGTCCGGGACACATCTGGTCTCTTATTTTCATTTTCTCCGTCAAATGATTTCTTTTCTGCTACTAACTGAAGAACTCTGCGAACACCTTCTGCGAGTATGTCGCTTTTTTCCCAAGTAACTTTCCTTATCAATTCGTAAGATACAGAATGACATGGTAATCAACCGCGTGACAAAATCTTCAATTAAGACAAGATTTTTAATTAAAGAAAATTTGGGAATGCTTCCTTAATACATTGTTTTTAATTCCAATCATTTTTGTATCTGTTTTATTCTCGTTGTAAATCTCTGTTTTGCTATATCTAGCAATTTATGTTGAAAAATTTTTAATGAATTATATTTCTCGGAATATCAAATAAAATTTGTCCATTAAAATAATCAAGACTGAAATAAGTATGATTCTGTAATATTTTACTGTAAATTATATAATTTAATTATTTGATTTTAATTATTTGGTGATTTAATAAATAAATAGTTATCGCTTATAATAACATTAACAACTTTATAACGATTAACATAAATCATTGAAAATTTATCATAAAGCATTCAAATAACTTAAAAACTACCAAATAAACGCGTCGAAGCCCATTTGAAAGACGGCATTAAATCTTGAGCTTTTATAGAACAAGTGATTCAAGTGTCCCGAAATATATTCATAAACGGGGACATCCTTTCGAATACGCGCGCCCACCGCCGTCGTGCAATTCGACCCTCCCAATCGCGACGAGATTCAACGGATCAGTCTCAATTCGCAAAACATTATTATCTTCGGTCGACCAGGCCGGTTTCCTTCTGCAAACAAAACTCCGTAAGCGATAGACAATTGCAGTTTCGAGACTCCCCGGTACTCTACAGCCAATTAAGATTCAATACAATCGATGAGGGACTATTCAAACGATGAGACAATCGGAATGTAATTGCGTCGCCCCGATCCCTCTGAATACCAATTCATTTTCCGAAGCCCGCCACCGTGCACCTTCGTCCTTTCACTTCCACCTCCCGCCCGGCCGCTTTTGTCTTGTGGAAATCTTCTTACCGAGTCCGCGAGCGCCAATTCTGAAAGTTTAAATTTCTTTTCCTCGCGTCTCTTCTCTGTCAAACACCTTTTCTTCCTTAAACCCCGCGCAATCTCTCTCTCTCTCTCTCTCTCTCGTCCACGGTACCACGCCCTCCTGTAGAGCGAACGAGCTGGCAGAGAGGAGGGAGAGGGATTGTGGGTGGCCACCCTCAGGGACACGTAATTACGGCCTTATATTTCACAAATATTTCGCTAGTGTGATTAATGACGTTCCTCCCCGGCTCCGTGCTGAATAAAGTAATGTACGAAGGGCGACAAAATCGAAATCATCGTGCCGGCAGCGAGTGATAATAAGAGGCAAATGTTACCGGTGGAACGAAACAGAAAGCGCTCTATTCCTAAATAAAGAATCACGAAACTGAACAATCACATAATAATCCTCCGTAATCCCTGAACAATCGCGTAATAATCCTATAATCTTATAATCCCTTAACAATCTCATAATAGTATACAATGAAACATATTTATATCATTGCGTAAATAAGGTTTCATGGTTTTTTTTTTTAAGATAGTTTGTGATGCAAAGTCACGTTTTATTCTACCTGATAATCGGAAAACATTTGACAAACATGTCGTCGAACGAGAAAAACATCTCGTGTTGTCATCTTTATTGAAAGTATTAACTTTGATCTTCCTTACTCTGATATCACGGAACGGAAACTAATAATCATCTAGTAGACACCGAGGGTTACGCCCACGTGCGACGCGAATACGCGCACGGCGGGATAATAAAATTGCCGCGCCTCTCCTCGATTTTTATCTCACGTAAGACGCGAGGTGTCCGCGCGCTAAAAGGCTCGATATATTTTCCGAATAACTTTAAAGCAGGGCGCGCACGCGATCGATGCTCACGGCTGCGCGGTTTCCGTGCAGGCGAGGGGCAAGAGAGCCAACGGGCGTACAAGGAACAAGCGTGATCGCTTCGATCGCAAGGGCTTCGAGACGAGATAATAAAATTGTTTGTTTTAACGGGATAAAAATGCAGGGCTCGAAAACGTGCTTTCTAAAGTGTTGACGATGAGAACGATACCGATCGCGCAAGCTAGGGATGCGCGGAAACGACGCGGTTCAAAAACAGAGATAGAGCACGGCGCGAGAGGACCATTCGCTAACGCCGACGTTTGTTGTATCGGGATAGGACGGGAAAAGTCGGATCGCGAATAAAACAAAACGCGACGTGGCTGAGTATCGTCAAAAATAGACAGAGAGAGATAGATAGAGATAGAAAAAGAGAGAGAGGGAGGGAGAGAAGCAGTGAGAAAAACAGGTATACCCGGTAAACGTCAAAGGAGGGGGATGCGAGGAAAAAAGAGCGCGAGGAACAAAATGTTCCTCCCGGTTTGCGACGGACTATGCAGGGACAGAGCGCGCGCTATCGACGCATCAACGCGTTTTGAGCTTTTGAGCTTGGAGCTTTTAAAATCTGTCACCGACACACATTAACCGTTACGCACTTCGAGCCCGGTTGCACAATGCGCGAGCGCGGGCTGCGAGTGCGCTGCTTGTTTTCGAGTCGTTGTACCGAATGCAAACGAATGCATGTAGGTACGTATCGTCCCGGTTATCGACACGCGTTGTTCCTGTTGGACGCCCTACGTTCGCGGAGGTAAAGCGAATTTGTTGCGCACATGTTGCTCCTTTAAAATTGATCTGACTGTTGCCGGCAGTTTGGAAAAAAATATGGAAAACATAAGAATAATTGACAGTTAAAAAAATAAAAAAATTATGTAACGTTTGACGATACATGTATTCTCCTTTCGAATAACGACGTTTCTTTTACCAAAGTCGTCTCCTCTCGTTGAATTTCAATCGAATTCGAAACAGGAAAGGTTCTCTGAGACAAGAATTCATTTTGCTTGAAAATTCGTTTGGTTGAAGTTCGTCCTTTGTTTATCCGAGTGATAACAATATCTCTAAAATTCTTTAATTTTTCTTAGATCATTTCTTTGTGATCAACGAAATCGTAATGAAATGCTAAATGATTTTCTGTCGCCCAAGGTCACGGCGTGTAATGAAAACCGAGAGATGTCCTAGCAGATATCGTCGCGTATAATTCGCGCCGAAGTGTACGGCCTCTATAGCTTTTTACGCGGCACGATTTATGAAGACTTCAGCACGATGGGTGGCGACTGGGTGCGGAGCGGCCCTCAAAATTGATTAATGAACGAGGCGGCCGATCGATTCGATTAAACCAGTGTAAACGAAAGGGGCGACCGATAAATATCTGCCGATATAAACGTCGACGTTACGTCGTGACTTTTCCATAAATCAAAACCTGGCCGCGTATGTGCCGCGTAAACGTGCCAACGTGCCCAACAATAACAATCCCTGTAGCCAGATCGGGGCTACAATCACGATAATTGACGCATACGCGTGACACAAACGTTGAAAAAAAAGATCGTCGCTGGCGTAGCGCGTTATTACGTCCGATAATATTAAGCGTCGTCTAATTAACCATAAATTACAAAGGCCGTCACCGGTCAAAAAATAAATCCTTCTCGGGAATGTGAATGAAATAATTCGCGGATTGGATCACTTGTATTAAACTGAGAAATTTGTAATTAATATCCATCGTTAACCTAACAGTTAATTAATAATTACATGGCGCGTGAAGAATGGATAAAATCGAAATAACTTGCGCAACAATGATTTTATAGAATATATAATTTGTTTGAGAGCTATTACGATTGCATAAGCTGCGCTGAAACTCTGGTATAGAAACAGGAAAAATAGGTAATCGCACAATACGTGCAATTTTCCTAACGTAAAACACTCCTGTCGCATACCTAGGAGATAGATGATATGTGTAAGGAGTTATACACATCCATTTACATATATATGTACAACAGACAGATCCTACGTAGTACGAATAAGTGAGTGAACAAGAGGAAGAAAGAGAGAGAGAGAGAGAGAGGATATGCGAGTATAGCGTAGTAAGGCTGCCACTGACAGCCCTGTCTTCACAGGCAAATTTCACTTTTTGTCAACGAACGGGTCGTTTGAAAGGAACGAATATTGGATTCGGTTATTACTTCTTCGACCTTCGTCCGATTCTATACCTCCTCTCGATCTATCTCCGCGTAACAAACTGTATGCGCAAAATCGATATTCCTTTCCGTAATCGTATACATATGTACGTAAAATCATTTTCTTTATCACGAGAAATATTTTTATTATAAATTTAGCATATTTTATATTTCTAATAAAATTCCTCGAAATAAATATATACTACATGTATGAGAAAAAAAATGTTATGACTAGGAAAAAAGTGAGAATCACTGTTATAATATACATATATATGCATTCGTATGAAGAACGAAGCTATATTCCATTCGGAAATATCCGAAAACGCTTTTCTTTCATCTGAAAATGATGAAAGAAAACGGAGCTGAATTAAAGTTTGATTAAAAAAAACTCGATACTGCGCGTTGCAACACTCCGTTGTAATACTCCGTAAAATTCTCGATAAAGATGACACATGATAAAGCAGAAATGCGAAAAACATGAAAAAAGAAAGTAGAAAATATGTTAATTAATAACGGCTGGCGTATAAGTATTTATTTATATTGTACCTAGCGCACGTTAACTCATTCGATTAATTACATTTTGCCGTTTATCGAAAAATGCATCCGCACAGATGGTCAATGTAATTGTGAGTCATATGTATAAAGCATAAGTTTATTCATTTGTCGACTGCAATATATAACGTGCGATATAATGCTCTGTGTTATAAATTTTCGCTACAATTATATTTACATTAACAGCGTGTAGTCGAAAAAGCTCGAATAGAGCGTGACATATATGAGTTTTGTAATGGAATTTAGTTGAGTTTATTACACACAACTCGCGTCGGGTTGTTTCAAAATCAGTGTCTATTAATATGACTGCATATACAATATCGCGTTGTGTTGGATTTCAAAAACAAATATTTTCGCTCGATGCAACATGTGATTTAACAATTATTCGCCCACTAATAATCTGATCTGCTTATTTGAAAACAGCCATTTATTAAATTTAATTAAACTTATTAATACGAATAATGAATGGCTTATTATAAAAGACAAATTAGTTAATTTCTCATAATTTATCCTAACGAATATTTTATAATGTTTGATCGAATATATGTGATAGAGAAGGTGGAATTGTGCTCTACATCTACACTAGATTAAAAATTATTCATTATTCCAATAAATCATATCCCTTCGCTACTATCTAATGAAATAATTCCAAAGAAGGTTTCATTACAGACATTGTAATCTGACTAGAGCAAGTAGAGCCAGTTAAACTCCATTATTATTCCTGATAAATTGCCAATTCCGTTCGGGCCGCGCCTTTCGAAATTTCATGATTGATACGCCAGACTTCGAGAAAAAGGAGAAAAAAAAAATATAGTGATGCGAGACGCGAAAACAGATTAGCTAATATCATAACGGAGTTCCTTACTTTAATACCGCCACGAGATAAATGGTACGATAACCATCGCAGGTTGAGGTTGAAAGAAGAAAGAGCACAGTTACTTTGGTGATTTATCATAAGAATCTATAGTGTTAAGCAATATGATGTAGCTTATTAAATACATTAATTAATTACGTTGATCAAATTGCAAGCTTCGATTTCTCATCTCATTTTTCTATTCTATAGCATTTCTGTAGCATTGATGACATACTTTCCTGTACCGAAATAGTCGAACTCCTATCTGGATTTAATAGATGGATATCGACTAATTTTAAATTAGAATTCATCTATTAGCAGTAATTGTGCAAAAGTAATAGAACAAATGTAATTAAATTAAATTAAATTAAATAATGGAAATTCTCAATTATTGTAAAGAATTGGAAAATATTAATTTAATTTGAAAATGTCTAAATTTATTTAGATAGTTTAAATAATTTATTACACACTAACATTATTAGTAAAAGAACCACACTCCCTACAAATCCAAATCATATCTACAATCTTTCAAATCCTTGTTACATTCAATTTAGATTAATCCGACGTGTATTCTATTAACACTCATAATACAAAATTCTCAAAGTGCCGCGAGCAGAGATTTACCTTTCTTCAATTTGTATCTCCTTTTTCAATAGTAATTACATTGTCGCGTAATATCGCGCTTATCGTACGCATCATCATCCCGTTCAGTCTCATCGTTAGCACTTTCAAGTGGACAATGGCGGAATTGTTTGGAATCGACAACAGCAGTACAACAAGAAACTCCATCATTTTAATGTTAGTCTGACGAGCGTTATGGCGACGGGACGGTCAACAGCCACGTGAGAGTGAGGTAGCAGGAGTGGCGGAACGTATGTAGGTGCTGAACAGTCGAAGAGAGAGAGAGAGAGAGAGAGAGAGAGAGAGAGAGAGTGTGTGTGTGTGTGTGTGTGTGTGTGTGTGTGTGTGTGTGTGTAAGGGAGAGTCAAAGGGAGGGACGGACCGACAGCAGAGCAGCAGCGAGGTGTTAGTTTCCTGGTCGGATATTAGCTGTCACGCGGCTCACTGGACAGGACACACCAGACGTATATACAGAGAGGACACGGTGTAAAGGTAACACCAACGCCCTAAGTACGCCGGACAAGTCCGGCATTGGAAGCTTGCCACATTTATGTATAGAAAAATCTGATCGCGCGCCGACGAGAAGCCGGATCACTCGCGGCATTTCGACGGGGTTCTTCTCGCGGATATAGAACCGGGGAGGGCCTATCGCCGCATTACCACCCCCTTTCGCCTCGCGCATTCCCGCGTTCTCGTTCCTTCTTTACGGGAGGGAAAACGAATCTGCGGACATGTCAGATTGATCGGCCGATATAAGCAAGAAACTTCACCAAAACACGCCGAGATAGCCGGGACATAAATAACAACGGGGGATACGAGGTCTCGTCGTAACGTCCTTTCCCGAAGCTTTTCTCTTGCCGACGTCCTCGGTAAGCGATTATCTCGCTAGAAATTTCGCTGGTTATATCACATCGTGCATTCCTGATGCTAATAAGGGATTGAAGCGGGAATAATCTCGTGCTCGACTTAAAATAGAAATCGTATAAACTTGTCAAATTAAATTGACATCCTTGTGATATTTAATTTCGTGTTTTATACACCGCTTAAAGTCTAATAATTTTTAATATTATTGGATCGTTTAATAATTACCCTACATATATATTGTCGGTTTACTTTCTATAATCTACCATTTTTAACGTGCAGTCGCTGGTAATAGATTATAATTTAATTATATCAATGAATTCATAATTAATATTTGCACGACGATCCATTCCGCTGTAATTGGCAATCAGTTTTCCGGAATTAGCGGACGGTCGATATTCCATGGTAAAGAGAGGTACAAAGCGCCGATTTTCTTTACATATATAAACCGTAATGAATGTCATTTCCATTCTGAAAATGGGACATATCGGGTTTTTACTTCCACTGACTTATATCACTATTTCATCCAACGCCGCGCACGCACATAAACATATTAATTATTCGAAAAATGCTGATAAAGATAATTTGTCCTCTGTCACGTATCTGCAGATATAATTTATAATAGGGATCGATGGCAAATACGAGCCATAAGCCAAGTAGCCGTGTTTAGCGGCCCAACTGTCTCTCGCTCGCAAAGCAAGTAAGCAAGTGAGCGAGCAAGCAACGCTCAAAGTGTCTTCCAATTTAACGGGCGACCGGGATGGCTTGATGAGCGCGTATCCGGGGTATCGCGCTGATCCGCTACCGAATATCTCCATATACGTGTAAACCTGTGGCCTATGTTGTAGTCAAGGTGCGGCATACGTGATGCAATGCACCCCAGATCGTCACTGGAATACCAAACTACCAGCCCTTTCCCCTCGCCCCCATAGCCTTTACCATCCATACTCGGCGCACGGAATCGTCGTCTTCCTCACCCGTCCCTTTCCCCTCCCCCACCTCCCACGAAAACGGAGCCCTCGCATCATTCTCATGTTGGGGCGCGTGCGTGTATCTACTCATCCCCCGGTGTACACGTCGTACGCTTATGTACGGTGAAACTTATTGCCGCTCGCACACGGGAGTTTACATCCTGAATCTACAAAATGCAACTTCAATATCAATACTAGAATCTAGAGTCGCGTCACGCTTTCTACGGAATTACGGGTTTTACAGTCCCTGTTTTTTTCGCCTCCCCCACTCCCCTCTCCCCCCCCCGGGGGAGAAGAGAGACAGACTGACCCGCGCGAAGCTTGACACATATTCCCATTTTGAGTTCGGTAAATTTTGCTACTATGTACTCCGTGAATATACACCGTGTCCTGAAATGCGAGAATGAGATTTAAAGCCAGATACCTCGGTGACCTCGGAGTCGACTGTGTTAAATCCGTCTCTATTTCATTTCGGCCTCGACGTATGCAAATATGGCTACGTGCACGCACAAGTACAGATTACGTAACGTTAACATAACGAAAATAGCTGCTTAGAATGAAAAGCGGCTATGCGTAAGTGCTTATAGTACAGTATTATGATAAGATTCTCGTATGCTTGCCGGGAGAGGATCACGAGGAGGTTTGATAATACATTACAATAAAATCCTGTCTAACACTTCGTATTTGCTTAATTATTTATAGAAGCTCAATTTTTTACCAGATATAATTCGAGATTGTTAAAATTAATCCGTGATTTATCAAGTACAATGCATTAACAGAGTATTAACGTCAAAAGAACGATATATTTTATAGCGTTGTAATTCGAAATATGAAATATACGATTGGAAATACCTTTATATTTTTCATTAAAGAATTTAAAAAATCATTTAGATGCCTCTTAAAACGAAGACAAAAGCAAATTAAAATAAATGAAACATGAAAATAACTTTTGCAGTCGAAAGTTTCATTTTGATCTTTTAGAAAGAGCAGTAATTGCTTTTACAATAATTGCTTAACGGTGACCCGTGACGGCGTTGCAGACATTGCAGCGGCAAACCATTGAACCTCTGACATTCGTGAATATGTTCCTGATTATCTGGAATGTCATTGATTATCTGGCAGGTCGCCATTATTCCGGTAGAAGTAATACTTCTACTGGTGTTTCTCGTAGACTGTTTTCATACAATTCTAGAAGAAGAAATCCAATAAAATCAGATTTACAAAGCACTGTAATGCGAAATAAAGACACACTTCTCCGCTTTTGCGAATTATTCTCTATTTTGAAATGATTATCAGGATCTTTCCTTTACAACTTTGCAAAATGTTTCGATATATTCTGAGATCGTGTTATCGCATCGTTTTTTTTTTATTTCAGATATGTATCCACTGTTTGCACGTACTTCGTGTCGAGTTTTATTCTTTCTATCTACCTCTGTTTATCTGCCGGTTTTCATTATTAGCGAGTAAGATAACGTCATTTCTCCTCGGAATGATTTAATTTTCGTCTCCACTCGCCTTAGCGTCGTAAAGGCCTTAAAAGAATTACGGTCTGTCGCGTTTAAAGGATAGCTGAGTCCGAGAAATCTGCGGAATCGGATATCATCGAGTAGAGTCACGAATGTCCCGCGCCGTTCGAATTTTTGAAGGACGAAAAGATGAGATTTCGCCGACTCAACGAAATCTATGTCCGACAAGAAATGTCAGAATTACTGTACTCGGTCTAGAACTAGTTATTGCGGTGCGCACCGACGGCGATATTTAGCAGAGCACGCGTGGCCCACATTTGAATGCGCATCGGGCGCATGCGAACCTGCTGCTAATCGAGTTGCCGACGTGCCTGTTCCTAAATTATAACTGTTATCAGTTAATAACGTGCACGATTCGTAAAACTTTAATCTAACGCATCTCAAAACGTACTCAAATATGCCTGCGTATGCGATAATTTAAATGAATTTCAAATAAAATTCCCGAGAGTTTAAAAAACATAGTTAACAGAGAGAATGCGAGAAAGATGTTGTTTTTCACATTTATACGCACGTTTATCATTTTTATTCTGTATACTCTCATCGATCTGTCGCGCCGCCCATCGTGCTGATCGAAAGGAGTCAGCGCGCCTGGATTTTTACAAAAATAAATGAACTCCGGTTGGAGGACGTGCTGACAGAGGCATTGCTGCCACCGTGGGTTAGCGTTAGCAGAGTGAAACGGGTCTAAAATACACGAGCGTACGGGAGCGTTGCGGATATAAGCAAGCCGTAACGGTTACCAACCTACCCGTACAGGGGCTACCTATCTATCCTACATAGCAAAGAGAGAAAGAGAGGGAGAGCGCCACGGTCTGGAGTAAGGGATGGTCGGCGGTGAGCTCGAAGGTTGCAGAGATGACTGCGGGGTTGGGGTTGGACGTGATCTTTCATAGCTGCTTGATTGGCCCAGCACGCGAGCAAAGGTATTGTCCCGGC
>VBVR01002665.1:0-13055 GCA_011638315.1 Tetramorium parvispinum
CTTATATTGTGATATATATATATATATATATATAAGAATATTTTATAAGACTTAGAAATCATTCTATATTATTATTTTTCTCTAAATTGAATTTTTCTAATGCAATTTGAAGTTACGAATCATAAGTTACAATTTAAGTTTTTATATCTTATTAAAGATGTATTATAAAAATTTGTACATATTTATATTATTTGAATCTTATTACACTCTACAAATTAAAAATTGATATTTTCTTTGGCATCTCTTGCTTCTACTTCTATTTATTATATTATACAAATGATTATATTCCCGAATGTTCTACTTTTTCCTCACATTTCTTTAGATATGAATCGATCTTTCATTCTGAGGGATTTCTTTTTTCATACTTGTAATATATGCACATACTTCGAACAACAATATTAATCTTTCGGTAAAGCAGAATCGCTTTTTCCTCTTGAATAAGCACGTGTTGCTTTACTACCGAGCATTCTGTCCAGCAAAGATTGTTTGTTTCTTCTTCTAGCTGCGAGAACTTCTCTGCATAATTCGTGAAAAGATTCCGCGACCTGGGCAACCTATGAAAGTTATTTGATCATTTAGAAAAGGTCCATAAAAATACACGAATAAAGATATTAAAAATTCCAATTACCTGCTCAGCTGCAGTTATTTCACTAAACCAACATTCGAAATCCTTTGCTAATATCTCTCCCTCCTCAGCACTGACTTGTCGTAAATGGACCATATCAGCTTTATTTCCAACAAGAGCAAGAGGCATCGCAGCTTCGGGATCAGCTACCGCGAGAGCTTCTTTTGCTTTTCTGACAAAATTAAAAGAATTTCTGTCTGTTATCGAATAGACCAATAGCAAGCCATCCGCCCATTGTAAAGTTTCCATCGATGGTAGCTCATCCTCACTCTAAAATATTAAAATATTGCACGAAAAACTATCTATAGATTAATATATAATTTGTGAAATGTTTTTATAAACAAAAATTACCTTTGGACAAGTATCTGAAATCTCAAAAAGAATTGGTTCCCCGTCAACTAGTACTTCATGTTTGTATCTGGTTTCTAGAAAATAATATAAAACCTTTTAATATAAATAATACACAATAATTATTATTTATAACACAAATATATAATTTTGTGTAAAAAATAAAATTACGATTTTATTTCATTTTTTGCGACAATTTTATAATGTATTTTTTTAATTTCGCGCGAAACTTTTTTTTTTAAGTTTGATCTAGTAAGTGTTCATACAGAGTCAATTTTATTGAAACAATTTTTTTTAAATTTGTAATCAATATCGCTTGTAATTGCCAATTGTTTATTTATTTGAAACTCCACGCGAATTCGATTGTTTTATTAAATACAAAATAACAATCTAAGCGCAAAAATAAAAACAAATTAAGCGATATGAACCATTTTTACATTGTTTTTTACTTTCTCGTCTTATTACTTTATCTATCAAATGATTGCTAATATATTATATTTTTTATTTTCTTTATATATATATTTTTTAATATTCTCCAAACAAAATATGAATTGTTGATAGAGTTACTTTGTAATGATTGAAACAAAAATAATAGAAATATAGTTATATGCATTTATTATGACGTAAACATATAATTTCCTTATATTTTATCCTATATTGCATAAAAAAGAAATCTCTCTCTCATCATCTCTCCCTCTTTGCAGATTTGAATGAGTTTTTTCCTTGAATGTATCAAAGAGAGTCGTGATTATTAAAATGTCGCTCTCTATCATAAAAATATTAATAGGTATAATATAATAAATTTATATCATTAATTTCTCAGATCGGATTTACTTTGAGATGCTAACAGCACGTGCTTCTCTCCTTTCTACGTTCCCGTCTGTATTTGTGCAAAACGAAAAGTTTTGTTCGAGTATCAACCTCGCATTAGTACCCATCCTGTCTAGTGTCAAATTCGTCTTCGATAAATTTAGAACGGACGCGGCCTGAGGTATGCAGATCCCTCTTCCGAATATACGTAGCCTTAGAAACGGATTACAGTTGCTGGTAATTTTTCCAACTGACGCTCTATTCTATTATATATTTCATCGCATATATGTCAATTTTGTAAAATAGATGAATTAATAAAATCAGAGAAAAATCAGCGTTATTATACGTACGAATTTATCAATGTTTTTAATCGGTTTTCTACTAAGAAACTCATTGTCAGCCGAAACTGAAAATGCGACATGATTTAACAAATAAACTTGAGAATTAATTTAATATTCGTAACGTCATATTATTTTTATTACATTATTACATTATTTTTTATCTTTGTTACATTTATTATATTATTTACACGAATGAGTCTGTAAAACGAGACATTAAACAAAGCACGGGAATAGGCTGTTCATTGAATCGATTTGCAATGTAAGAAACAGCACATTTAGCGTACATTTATTTTATAATTCTATCACGTCCAGATCTCACTCGCGTCCGCGCACTCGAAACTCGTAAAAAAATTTGATTCTGAAGTGAAAGAAATCTATTCGTAAAAAAACGTATAAAACACCAGTATAAACACATCTGTGCAATTCGAAGTACCGTCTCGGAATTTTCATTGATGTTCATTTATAAACAACAGTTTATTATCCCGAGGACACTGTCTGACAATTGCGATTCGGTTCGAACTCAAGAACCGTCTCAGCGAGCATATTAACAATACTTTAAATATTTCACGAAGAATTTTCGATAAATTGATTAACATACAATGCTTAGCGCATTGCGTTTTGCCTACTGTGTATACACATTGATACACAAGGTCGGGCGTTGTCGCGATTCATTTATGCCGTGTCATTTATGTGTTATCATTCACACGGCAGCGTTCGAACAAACAGGTAGTGCCGCGAGCCATTCTGTATATCGTCTCGTTATTTCATCCTGAAATGCGATTACTTCTTACGACTGATTAGTTTTCATCGGGCCGCGTAATTAATTTCGTGTGATGCCTTACTATTTCTCGAAATGCGACAAGCACTAATTGGTAAGAATACGCGAGCGCGAACATTTTCTATGAATTATTAGACATTCAATAATGCAGATATAATATATTCGTTTATCGATTTACATGGTAGTTTTTATATGCGATGAATACTCCTTCCATTTATGTAGACTTTTTATTGACTTGTTAAGTATTGTTTCTGTGCAAATATATGAAAGGAATATTTTTTTTAACCTACACGAGTTTTTTTTACGTACTTCTTGTGATACTAACAGATTTCATTTACGCAATTTTCAAACGTGTAAGAAAACTAGGAGTTCGCCGCATAAATTGAGGGACGAACGTACCTATAACAGTCATTCGCTATATGGAGTAATTACGTGACTAAATGCTGTGACATATCAATTGATTATATATATTATTCATCTTTCATATTTATTTCGATATGTACAATATTGCACGTGCAATATTGAATTCTAATTGTATGATTATGAATTATTCGATGTATTACAATTAGTCATTAAATTGACTCGCGTGGTATTTGGCGGTATCGGAATGAATTTGGCTATTAGCGAATTTAGTTGGTCGCACTAGTGCGCACTCAGTGCACTTTCAAGTCGTCGTATACTGATCTAATCTGAATGTGAAAGTGAAATATCTAGAATAATAAAATAAATATTTAAAAAAAAAATAGCACAATAACATGATAAAACTAATTAAAGATTTCGGTTTTTAATATGTTTCTATATTTATGTTAATCATTCATTTCTACGTCGATTTATGTACAACAGATTGAATGAGCACTGAGTGCGTCCAATGAAATTCATTATTAATAACAAAACATGGCGACAACGGAACGGATTGACTTTGAATCAAGCAGCATCACGAATTCTTAGAACTAGAAAAAGAAGATAAGTTAAACCGAGATTAAAGTTAATCTGCATTGATAAAAATGGACATTAATGTCGTGCTTCAATATTTATCAATCGTATATTTATCAATAATTAATAGAAAATCGGGATCTCTACATATCGGAGTTTTATTAAATTGTGCATTTCGAAAAATGTAGACGAAATGAATTTTACTTGAACTCATTATGTTCATTTACTTGCGTTGTAATGAGACAATAATCGCAAAGTGTTATAATTTAAAATGCGGGAGACGCGCGAAAGTTCAAAAGAGTATGAAATGCATCGGCGCAGCGGGTACGGCGTGAAGTTCGCCGCGCGTTTTACGAATTCATTCCTCCATTTTAATATCCCTTCCCGGCCACTTTACTTTGTGACGTCGCGAGTATCAAACATATTGTAACATCGAACGCTGATTTTCATCGCGTCAATCCTCTGTCGGAATGTAACACAGTACACGCCGCGTGTGTATGTACAATACGTGATTAACGTCGGGAGTGCCATGCAAAGTTTCGTGCCAGTGTCATGTTTCGATAATTATCGCGCGCGATTCTAACCATGTTTTCGCGAGTGTGAGTTGAGTTAACATCGAGAGTGTCGCGTAAAGTGTCCCGCGATCGTCTTTAAGCAATTTAGTGATTGTAATTAGTGTTTCGCGAGTGCATTGTGTGAGTGCGAAGGAAGGAGCAGCTGAAAGGCATGAGGGGAGAAACGGGCCTGGCAGGCGTCGGGCATCGGCAGTGGAACCCTGGGTGAGTAATTTAATAATTAATTATACTTATTAACTAATTAATTAGCTTATTGCTAATAGTCGATAAATTATTTTAGTAATAAAAATTAACTACCGAACTTTCTAATAACTTTCTATTAACTTAACTAATTAACTTATTACTAATTTAATTCTTCATGGTATATTTTGGGTACATCAATACATTTTACATGTATGTTATGTAACATTATTTATTGTATTATGCAAATGTGTAGAGATGTCTTAAACTCGAGCCTAAGTAAGCGAGTACGCATAAGCAAACACGAATCATCAACTAGCTGTAATGAGTTTGAATGGCACTTTCGGGACAATGGACTGTTTGCATTTATTAAAGCAGATTATCATTCATGTTTCTTTTATTCCGTACTCATTTATTCCGAATTCAGCTTTATATAATATACATATTTAAAATTTATAACAAGTTTCCATTATTGATCATGAAAAAAAAGATTGTTTAACAATTTTTTTTAATATTAATTGCAAAACTAGTCTTTTTTAGAAATTATAAGTTATTTTGTAAAATATTTCTATTAAAAAAAAATATAATAAATAAAATCTAATATGTACAGCAATTATTTGGGCGCTATTGTAATTTGAACATATGTATGTTTTTCAGATCAAACTTCGTGTTACAATTTCCCTGCTGCACATCGTATCTATATGTGAGTTAATTTATTTTTTATTTTAACTTGATATAATGAATCTAAAAATCATTATTGATATATCTATTTTTATGTAAAATGTTAGACAGAAGGTGGAAAATTAAAAATCATTTTCCATATCTCTCATTTTATAAATCCATTATCTTGAAATAAATGGGCTAGGACATATCAGGAAAAAGGACAAAAGAGAGGAAATATTTTGCCAAAATAACAAACTCGATAAAAAGTAATAAATATTAAATAATAATTTTTTTGAGAAAATAGAATTTGTTTTAAATTTTGATAAAAACATTTCCACTTTATATATTTTTATGCTACGTATAAAATATTTAATATGCGAGCTATGAATAAAATATTTAATAATCAAAATGCCTGTTTAGAGATTCTATTTGAAAAACTCGCGTTTGACAATTTTAACTTGACATCTTTTTCATCGCCATATTTTTAACGTAATAGTCTAGTAACAGATTTATTAATTTACGTTATTTTTTATATTAATTTTTTTATTTACTTTATTAGTGATACAACAATTTGGCGCATATCTATTATGTTGACACAGTCACTAGTACAATTAAATAAAATTAATATAAATTTAGTGCTTTGTTGCTAATTTGTTGCTCTATTGCAGATTTTGTTGCTGCAGCCATTTCGAAAAAATTGATGCTAGCTAAAGTATAAAGTATAAAGTTAGCACAGCCACAAAAAAAATTTTTTTGAATGAAAAAATTAAAACAAATTCTTTTTGTACTAATTTGGTGCTAATTTGTTGCTCTATTTCGCATTTTGTTGCTCCACTCATTTCCAAAAAACTGCATGATGGCTGTGCAGACCTTAAGGTTGAAGTTAAAACAGCCACGCCAAAAATTACGAAAAACACAATATAAGAATATATTCTTGTAGTAGTATTTTGTTACTAATTTATTGCTTGATTACAGCATCAATATTCATAGTCTGATGCACAAAACTAATGCAAAATGAAACAACCGTTTAGACAAAGTATAAAAGTAAATTATCCTAAAATAATTTGTCCCTAAGCGAATTTTTTTATTAAAATGTTTCTAGATTTTGTTTCTTACGATTAAAAATTTGTCGCTCATTGTTTTTGGCAAAATTCAGTGGCTGTGCTGGATTCGACTGAAGAGTAAAATACCCTAAACACATTTGTTGCTCGCCGCATTTCCTTCCTAAAGTGTTTCTGGATCTTATTGCTCGCAAAATACGCCGATTAGAAATTTATTGCTCATTGTTTATAGTAAAATTCGCTGGCTGTGCTGGATTTTGTTCGACAAAAAATATCCTAAAACGGTTTGTTGTTCCGCTACTTTTTTTACTACTGCGTTTTTAAATTTTGTTACTCTAAAGGTATGCCGATTACTAACGTTTAATATTTCATAGATATTCGCACCATTATCAAACACATCCCATTCGTGTATATAATATTATTATAATAATATTTCGTATTTTTTGGCCTGGCTATGTTAATTTCAACCTTAGGATCTCCACAGCCATCGGTTTTTCGGAAATGAGTGGAGCAACAAAATCCGGAATAATGCAACAAATTAGCAACAAGTTAGTACAAAAAGAATTTGTTTTAATTTTTTTTATTAAAAATAATTTTTAAGTGGCTATGCTAACTTTATACTTTAGCTAGCATAGCCATCGGTTTTTCCAAAATGGCTGCAACAACAAAATCTGCAATAGAGCAACAAATTAGCTACAAATGAGCACTAAATTTATACATATATAAATTTTATTCGATTGTGCTAAAGTGACTTAATAGACGTATTTGGGGCATATATAGAATATTACAATGCAATGCGGCCAAGTTCGATTGAAGTAAATCGTTAACAGAAACCGTAAACAGAAAAATATTTGCGTACCAGTTTAGTTCAATAAATTGACAGTTATACCGACCGTACGGAACGGTATTCATAGCATATTGGTAGCTACGACTATCGACAGTTATTAGTGCGTTAAACATATGTTTCCACCTTAATTACTGTGAAACACGAAGAGAAAGTAAAAGATGGAACGATGATGAGAAATGAATATCAACAAGAGAAAATCTCGTAACATGTCGTATGTTGTATATACAATATTTGAATAGTGTCAGATTTCACACGATTAATCGTTTCGCTTCTCAGCTTCGAGCACGGTTTCAATTAATCTTTAATTTAAATGAGACTTTCGAACCGGTCGCGTCTCAAGATACGAAATACTTCTTTGTAAGTATCTCACCCGATAGAGTTTTGAGACAAGTTTCAAGTAACTATAAATACGGGCCTGAGGCCTTTCTCACCTGATTGATGATCGTATTCCCCAATGTATCTCCTCGTCAGAAATCTCACTGTCAATGCTGAAACATAATGGAAATATATACTGCTCGGGTATATAGTTCAAGCATGACATAATTATGTTGTACGTGGTATAATTGAGTTGGCAAACTATAATGACAGGCTACTCGCGCAACGTCGCGTCTCGAATTCGTATGCATCGCGGTGATCTACATTTCGTCCGTTTGTTACAGTCGCGTCTATTTATGCGAGAGAAAATCAACACGAAAATACTGTCTCTCGATGTCAAAATTGCGCTATAAACCATATCTAATATCTGCACTCCATATTGCAAAATTCAAGAAATTAAGAATTTGTATTTAAATCTATATAACTAGCCTCTATATAATTATTTCCATCTGCGCAGCGAAAATTCATAAACACATTATAAAATTTATATATTACATATTTATATTTATGGAATATCTATATATTATCTAGTTATTATTTAATATGCTATTTTAATGTAAATTGACTTGTATAATTCCTTTCATGTGGGAATTTTATCGAAAAAGGAATGATATTTTATTGTTACATGAACAGTTTTCAATTGTAAGGAAACTGGAGCTAGATCTGACAAATAGAAATGCATCTAGACGTTCACTGTTTCTACGGCACTTAATCTTTGGCTCACTATTGAAGCGATGTCCGTTCCATTAGTCTCAATGTTTTACGTGAAAGTGATTGAAAAGAGGTTGATCGCGCGCTGCCACATGATCTTCACGATATGATACTACAACTGAACATATTGCGATTCGATCGGGAGAAACGAGAGCTACAACCTAGTGACACGCTTTGAGGTATACCACACTATTTTTATCACAAACTCAAATCATGGCGCCACACAAACCTTGTGTGATGCATTAACGCCACGTAGCTTGTTTCATTTTAAACATGTGCTGGGGATATACTTTTTTTTCGAATACGCACCGTCAGTTTATCATCGATTTGAGTGTCGGCAATCCGAATCTAACTTTTTAATTGTAAAGTTAATATTTCGTAAAATTTAATAAATCAATATGAATTTACCAAATGAAATAAAAAGAAACAAACAAAAAACAATTTTCAAGCCGAATTAATTTAGCACGATGAATGTATTAGTTTATAAATGGATTCATGCAAATATATGTACAAAATTAAACGAATATAGTATACATATTAGTATACATATCTACCTGAAATACACGTGTATTGTTAAGAATATAGGTCAGTTTTTTGATCGACATGGACACGTGTACGTTTCGAAAGCCAGCAAATTTATTAGCAATTGGTTTATTTGCGTTCGAAAATTGTGGACTGAAATCATGGGGATGCCGCTTCGTTTCTCCTCGAATCCCATGTTAGTAAAAGAGAATGTAGCTTCAAATTCTCAGATTCGTCGAATTTTCGTACTAAATTCTATTGTAAATAAAACAAAGTTCAATCATTTAATTTTTGTTGGGAAGAAAATAGAAATAAACAAAAATTAAATTTAGAAAATCAAAATAGTAATTTTTAATTAAAAGCAAATAAAGTAATATTTAAATACTGTAATAAAAGAAAGAGAAACGTGAAAAATTTTCGAAGAAGAATTTAAAATATGTCTGTAAAATTAGAACGAATTTTGAATTATTTTTGTACTTGGACATTAGCCAATCAATATAAAAGGTCATTATATTCTTAATTTTCATCGCACAAAAACCTATCAGAAGAACCATCTTCTACACGCTATTATGGTATCTTTTAAATGTTTGCGTTGCTAAAAATGTAGAAGAAATAATATTTTCCCGATATGAAGTTTCAACCGTAAAGAAATGTTATGGAAAGCATAACGACTCTCAAGATGATGATCCAAAGCGGATTTTGAAGTAAAATTTTATAAATAGCAACCACGTATTTTGCGGCCAACAGAAAAGACGTACCGTTCTGGCGAGGACGGACCAATTATTTATTCACCTATGCCTTTACACTTGCCATTACCAAAAATACACGCAGTTAGCTACTCTCAACGCATATCTTATATATGCATCTTCATCACGTGGAATGTGATTCGTGCTACTTGTAGGTGTACTTGCACTTGAATTTAGAGGGTCAACCTTTTACTGTAAGATTATTTCTTTTTCGAAATCTTTTACTTTTGCTATTTTGTTTTTTTCTTTACAATTGTTTGTTCGCAGAACAACACTGCTACTTCCATAATGTGTAAAATAGATTTTATACTTAATTACTTATCAAGATTTATATGTTGAGTATTTTCTCTTTGACACTAATATGTTTGCATTAACGAGAATTAGAATAAATATGCGAAAGTATTTTTAATATACTTCTGCTATTAAATTATTTATTGATTAGCGTAATTGACTTTTCTATTAATGATCAGAAGAAACATTTGAAAATTTTATTATAAGTGAATTGTGAGATAGAAAATCATAACAAACTGTAAGCATAATTTTGAAACATAAAACTTCAATGTTTTTTTGCTTTTACTAAGATTTTATTATTATTGTTATTTATTTGAATATTTTATGAGAAACAGTCCATTTCTTGGTATGTGTAGTGATTGCATTCTTATTTCTTGATATATAAGAAAAATGTTTTATGAAAATTCCTTTTTTCATATTAATATTGATTCATACTTTTTACTCAACAATTTTATTACATTAATATTGATATTTGCATTAATGTAGAACGCTCAATTATATTTTATTGGATTTATTATGATATATTTATCATTGGAAGTTTTGTTTTATCAGAATACATTCACTTACCGCTTTTGCCGACTCCTGGTGCTCCTATCACAGCTACCTTAACTTCGCACAGCGAACTCTTCTTTCTTCTGATACCTCTAATCGCATTTGACGTCATACTATAAGCATTTGTCACTGCAAGAGAATAAATTAAAACTGTATTGAAATCGACATACGGAAATGTCTAATAAATATCTAAGAGAGTTCTCAAACGCATATTAAATTATTCTCTGTTGAGAAAAATGTTCTCAAAATATTAAAATAATTTTTAATATTTTACTATTACAAAATGAAAAATATATGCTTCTATGAAAACACAACAATTTATATAAACTAATTATTACTATTATTTGTATTATTAATGCTTTATTATAAAAGATTTATTATAATTTATCATAAGTCATGTTAATTACGAATATAATAATTATTAATTATTATTCTCTCTCTCTCAATATTACTAGTATTATACATTTTAAAATTGAATTTGTATTAAAAAAATAATTGCATTTGAAAAAATAACTATTGACGTGTATTTATTTGTTATTAAACTTTTTCACGAAATTAATAAGTACTTCGTTGTTTTTTTTTTGAGTTACGGAACTATCAATCTATTTATCGAGTGTTCCATTTCCTCTAGAACGCAATAAAAAAAAGCGAAAATTTTTACGGCACTTCGCGGCATCCGCCGCTTGTTTCTCTTTGGGCGCGTGTTTGAATAAGTCGCGCTACACTTCGAAAGAAGAAGGGAGCGGCAAGAGCGCCTGTCTAGAAACGAGAGAAAGAGAGACAAAGCGAGGAGCGGATAAGAAGAGAAGGCAAGATGTGACGGGTACATTAATAGAACGGTTTGCACACACATGTTCCATGGAATCTCGGGAATTTCTTCCACTGTCTAACAATGTACCGGGGTTACGAATACCAGGCACGATGGGAACGATAACGCGGTTTATTACGAAATTTCCATGTAATCTCGTGCACGATGTGCGTAAATTCGATATCGCTCAGACTTGAGTTCATTAAAGTTCGCAGTGAGTTTAATCATAACATATCTTAAATTTAATATGATTGGTAAACAGTTAGTAAATCTCCGAATGGCTGTACGCGGATGCAAATGCTCTCCTCTTAATCTCTAAAGCGTTAAAGTATGCATCATTGTACTTAATGATATACTTTCTTAAATAAATACACGTCAATGGGTCTTGGAACATTTCATCACACAACAAAGTAGCTGTGATCGCGTAGCATAGATATAAATAGGTTTAAAAATATGCAAATGAATATATCTAATGTCAGTAGACAATATTTAACACAAGTAAATATATATTTTTTCGTCGAGAAATACTTTCTCTCTTTCGTTACATAAGTGTGGAACAATTTTTTATCTATTTTTCCATCTATTTTAATATTTTATAATTCTACAGCATTACTTATTAATAGCATGAAAAAATTACCATATATTTAACCATAAAATTATAAAATGAATAAATTGCAATTAAATTATTTTTCACATTTTGAAAAATAATTTAATTGCAATTTTTAAATTATAACTATATTGCGTTTTATACTCTCTGATATCATAAGATATCATGATTCTTGATGAGAGGTTTCATACATAACGATCTTTTTCATCGATGAAAGATAGAAATGCAATATCGATTATCTGTCAGCAGTGTGTAAGAAAATATACCTTTATATTATGAGTAACTAAATAAATTTTAAAAAAGTATTTTACTGGAACTTACCGAGTCAGCCAAAACACACTCCGCTACAACACCGCTATAACACTATTGTTTTATTGTGTCGCTTTACGCGCTATATCTGTTCATATCGCGATCAAACTATTCGTCGAATGATGATAGGAATGCATAGCTCTAACTTGAATATGAAATACAAAATGTTTCACGGAATTATCTATTAACAATTAATTTTTGTCGCCTAAGATTAAATGATTGTACGCGCGGTGCAAATTTGCCTGACGACAGAGCATAACAAATCTGTTAGCTAGATCGCCCGATTGAATCATAAGTGACGGAGGAAAGTAGTTCTACCGATCGCGCGCCTGTCACGTGAATGACAATAGTTTCGTTCGAATTCGCGGCTTTGTGAACCGCCGCGGCGCTTGGTCTCAGCGCGACTGTCTCGCCCCATTCTCTTCTGGCGGCTCGCGAGGTCCGCCGAGGTTCCCTTATTGCTCTTAAGCCGTGTACATGCGGTACCCGCTTCCGGTACAGATGTGCGCGCAGACGAAGGTCGAGATTCGTAACGGCCGATGTCCCTCCGAGCCTCACGATGCTCTTCGCGTCAAGATAAAATTGGAGTGGACGCGCCGCAACGCGTTAGGAAATCGGGATGTAACCAATGTTTCCTAGAAACGCGGAAGCTTCGCCAAATACTGATCGAATCATAATTACGATGAATCATGATGACGATTATAAAAATCGTTATATAAAATTATTCTTAATGAACATTATGTAAGAGAGTTGACGCAATTCATTTAATAATTATATAATATTTTTTTAAGAATATATTAGTTATCTTTTCACAAACATTTATGGGGAACTGAAATTTAGTATTAGATAAAAATTTTTATGTTTATAAGTTATTAAAAGTTATACTTTTTGAACGCAAGATTTTCTATTCAGTAATAAAATTATTAAATATATATGTATGTGCGGATGCATAGAATAAATATTACAATATAAC
>VBVR01002666.1:0-21319 GCA_011638315.1 Tetramorium parvispinum
TACCAAATAAGATAGTATTGGTCCGGTTCGATTTCGTTTCTGGGCCCAAATTGACCCCTTATCCGGTTATACCCTTTGTTTATATTTTTATAAATTTAATCGCTTGAGTAAAATAAAAATTAGGTGCCGTTTAAACAACTCTTGATATTAAATATATTTCAAAACTTTTTAATAATGTAATAAAGAAAAAAATAACTGTTAACGATATGTCATTATTTTTAAGTAATTATTTTGTAATTATTTTAAGTAATTATTTTGAAGAAATAAATAATATATACATTGTGTTGAGAAACATTTACTAAGAGATTTTCGTTTTTTTCGTTCTAACTCCGAGTTTAAATGAGTTAGAAAACAGTAAAATGCCATTTTTATTCTTCTGGCGCGCAAACAGTAAACGCTAATGAAGATACATCGCTGCATGTAGATATTTCACCATCACCAAATGAACATGGTATGCGAAATTCTTAAATAAAACATGTCATGTAGTTCATTTTCATACAGTTTTCAGCTTAAATAAAGTGAAAAATTGCTTTTAAAGTACATATTTAAAAATGGATATTTCATGTTTCTTATATTTATCTATATACTACTATGTTATACGATAAGATATTTATCTATGTAAAGTTACGTAATTTTTAAATTCGTAATAATTCTTTATAATATTCTTATAAATGCAAACATTCTTATAAATGCAAATTAATTTTTAATTATTTTTTATTATAAATTAATATACAATTACATATTTAACAGAATTGACGATTGGTTACTTCTTTTATCCTCGGCTTTAGATTACATCTTTCTTGTATGTAAAATCAATAGCTATAAGAAATTACGGAACAATTGCAATTAATTTTGTATGATACCTGGAATATAAATTAGTGATTTGAATAATTAAGTTTTATTTTGCTAAAAGAAATTTAATAATGCATATTTCAATTTGCAATTATTATGCATGAATTCCATTATATAGAATATGCTTTGCATGTTATTCGCAATTAAACCATATGGTAGTGTAGCAATAAAAAGTAGAAGTTTTAATAGCAATCGTATAAAGTTAGTAGTATTATAACACTACTAATTGCGAAAACCACTTCTTTAACAGATTCTGTACATTCTTATGAATAAAAAGAGCACGAAAATTTTCACGCGTTTCTCGTTAAGTTAATACTCGTTTACTATTAATTCAATATTTGATTTCGTTCTTTAAATAGAATTTTATCAGTTTGAAACATAAATATGATACGTGGTTTAATATACATATGAATATTTCGCGAGTAATTTGACCTAGATTGCGTTGGCCCTCTCATTGGTAATATATCCTCATGTAATATATTTCGATATAATCTAACGTTAGAGTGACATATATATCTCGTAATTATCTCGTTTATGTTTCTGACATCAGATTTCTCTAAAAAAAAATATGATATCTGTTGCTCTAAAAAAATATAGTATCTGTTATTTGCTATTCGACGCAGACATAATTATGCGATATCTTTGTCTCGCCATATTGAAACAAAACATTATGAATTGCTGCAATTCATTGTATGTATCTATTACCTATACTAAGTGGAGGAAATTCAACTGAATTATTATATCCTAATTGTCACTTTGTCACTCAAGAAATAACGTTATTACAATATTAATAATTGCCTTGACGATATCATTATGATATATAAGTAACAAAATGGATTTAAATTACGCAAGAAAAAATAACTTTCTTAAGTAGTAGTAGAGTAGAGAATGTAATTTTATGTAACTCATTTATTTTGAAAATGAGAACTTAATTTTACCGAAATGTTATAAATTTTAATAATATATGAATTAAACTCATAATATGGCTTCTTAGATTTTAACAAGTCAAATTTTAAAGTTAAATCCATATTTGTATTAATTTGTCAAATTTATGTATATTTCATATTAAGTATAAAATAATATACTTTTTATGTTTTTTATATTTACGAAATATTTGTTCTATTGTTTGTCTATTAACTTTTTTGAATAATTTCGATTTTATTCTCAGAGGAAATTTATATTCTAATATCACATAAATATAAATTAAATAATTAAAAAGTTTTTCATTAAGTAACAGCAACATTTAACTAATACCAAATGTAAAAGATAAAAAATACTGACTTATTTAAAGTAGGCATTGTAGCACACAGAGAAGTATGATTTTGAAAATTAACTTAAAGAACAAAATTTTTAAATGTAAGAAAAATGAAATAATAAAATTAATAGATGTTATATTTCAAACTTACAAATGAAAATTATATTTTTTAATAATTTTATTATTAATTTAAGATCATTTATCCGTATATAACAAGACATTTTTATTAATTTTTAATATTCTGAAATTCTATATTGCAGTAATGCATACATTATCTTATTGTAAATAATCAATCTATTCATATGCCACTCACCGCTTTCGAGTGTCAGGTGACTTTTCGTTAGTCGATAGAGAGGTACCTCTTGGTAAGAAGCCCTTTTTTGATGTTTTCTCGGGAGTATGCCAAGAGCCTCTTCTTTTTCCGCCGGGTGTACTGCTGTTGGCTTGCTCGAGGCTTCTCTCGAGGTTCGCGATATTCTGCTCGATGTCGATTAACATTTGTTGCTCGTCCTCCATTATTTCCGACACCGCGTACGAGCTGCAACTTCCGTCTGGGGGATTGTATCGAATTTCGAAGCACACCACCGCCTGCACACATGAATAATAACGTAATAAAGGAATCGATCGATAGAAGTTAAGGTAATCGGTACGTTTAACGGAAGTAAGAAAGATCGCGCACGAACTTTGTTCTTTGCGCCGCGTACAAGCTCGTCGTAATGACGACAGCTAGAGTAATGTTACGGCATAAATTAGAAAAACCTTATGGAAAATGCACAGGATGATTTGAAACCATCTAGCAATTTCTGATATTATCAGGATTATTTGAAAAATGTAACCTAACACGCAAAAAATGAATTAATTCGTAAATAGTTCAAGAAATTGGAAAAGCTATGTGTAATGGAACGGAGATGTGTCATACAGTATTTTTCTATCTGTGAAATATAATATTTATGAAAGGGGAAAAATAAAAAATTTAGCTACATATATTTTATCGTAATATTTCTTCATGATTTTTTGCAGACAAAGCTCCAAAATTTATTATCAGAAATATTCAGATTTGTATTGCCTTGCAAATTTTTCTTGGCTTGTTACAATAAAAAATATTATTTTATTTTACTCAATTGCATTCAAATCTATATTAAGAAACTTTCTAACGATTTTATAAAAAATATAATTTTTATTTAAATTACTGTTAAGTCTTGCTACAAAGATCAAAGGTTTGCCTTTGTCTTGTTATTTCGATGCATTTTGTATGATAATAGTTAAAGTTGACATGGTACAATTCAACTTTCAGAGTTTACAGAAATAATGTATTTTGCTTAACTTATGGGAAGAACATTCACCCTCTATTTCAAGTTTGATAACAATATGCAGTAACAATTTATTCATTCTGAATTACAATATCGTTGTCGCCACAACCTTCTGTCTTAAATCATTAAGTGCAACAAACGCAGTGACTCGTTAAATGTTATCTAAAGATGAACTTTAACAACTAAATTAATATAAAACTTTACATTTTCCAGCGACGTTAGAAATGCGATTTAAAAAATTTTTCATGTACATAATAAATTTTATTCAGTCAGTTGAAAATAACAAAATTTTCAGTATGTTATGAAAATTTTATTCTTCTTTTCAAAGTATATATCTTTTGATCTAATTAACATAAAAATGCAAAGGAAGATAGAAAGCGAAGATAGAATTTTTAATTTTACAAGAATCGCAAAATCAGCCAAATTTGTTAAATTTTTTAACGTATGTAATGTTTAAATTATCAAATAGGATTATCATTTTTTATTCGTAAAGTACTTATGTATGTATCTTTTTAAGAGAAGAAAGTATAGTTGTAAAGAGAGGAATGCATTTGTGAGTGCATACTTATCCAGATGTGCCGCTGATACTGAGTGCATCTGTCTGTTTGAAATGTTATACGTCAGTCACGTAGGTACTTTTTATGCGAGAATGTTTTCCGAGACGAAAACATTTAATATGGTTGCTGTGAAGGAAAAAGAATAAACAAGAGACAAAATTTAAATTGCCATCTCGACTAAATTAGGTCTCCTATTACTTTAACATATGAATATACGCGAGCCTTTAAAATATTTTTTTACTTTTTCTTTGTTTCTCGGCATTTGAATTGTAAATGCCTCGCATCTTTATTCTTCTCTTTTCCATAAGAGCGTAGTCGAGTCTTAAGTCATTTGAATGATGCGGACTTTGTTATTTTAACCAAGAATTTATCATGCAATGCTTCGAAGCTGCTTGTCATTTTGTAAATTCCTAACTGATTGTGAGAAACTGAGGATATTTGATTGCAAATGTATTGCAATAAATTATAAAGCATATATAGTATAACTATTTTTAAATTAATTTATAATTTTTATGTATCCTTCTTGTTCTATTTACATCAATTAATAGATTATACGTCATTAATAAAAATATATATTATTTTATTCAAAATAAATTGTACAAAAGTTATCTTAGATAATAAAAATGGTCAGAAAGAAAAACATAAAAAATTAAAATACGTACTGTACAAATTATTATCGACAACTGTTTGGAAATATCTAAAAGAAAAAAAAAATAGATATGTTTAAAACTCTTATGAGAAAAATAACATTTTGCAAGTGATGGCAAATGTTCGATATTTGTGTCATGGAACGATTTTATATCGAGCATAGAAATGTATAGCGTATATCGTGCCGATTACGTATTCAGTTGTTCTCTTCGATATTGGAACGTACCGGAAGCGGTTTGTTATTGAGGTCGACTAGCGAATCCGAGATCAGAATCCTTCCCTCGCGCACTACGGTCTGCAACACCAACCCATATCTTGCCGCAACTTTTTCGTTTCTCAGAACGCCGCGCGATACAATTGCAAGTTGCAGCACTTCCGCCTCGTCCACTGGTCTTCCTAGATTCCACGTAAAACTCTGGAAACGAAGGATGAATTATTCAAGACGTACATTTTGTCACATTCTTCAATGAAAAACTTAATAGACAAAATTAAAGATACTGTGTGAAACTGGCAGAAGTTGGAATTATAGACATTTGTTTCATAAAATTAAATGTCTCACATTTGAAATGAGAAAACTTTGGATCATTTTATTTCTTTCTTCCCACAACACAATTTTTATTGATGAGATAACTTTTTTAAAAACTTTAAAGTAAAGTAGCAAGCTTAAAGATAAAAAGATGAAATATAATAACAAAATTAAAACCAAAAGAAAAAAAATTGTAATTCACCTTAAAGTTGTTTAAAAAATATTTTTTTTTTACTTTTATTCATTAATTAACGAAAGGAAAAAGCGCTGTATTCTGCATCATAACTTAAAACAGCAAAGAGTTTAATATAGTGATTGCAGATTTTAATTTTTATTAAAGAATTAAATTATTTTATATTTTTTTTAAAAGATTTTACGTTTTATTAAATTTTAATATAAACCTAAAAAAGAAATAGAATCAAATTTAACAATATTTAAATTAGTCTTTAGTTTCGGAAAAATATTTGTGCAAAATTGAGATATTTATCTTTTTTTTATCTCAATTTTATTTTTCGTAAAATATCATTTTTTGAGCTGGTATATGAAAGAAAAATATAGCTCTTTTTTCGATATTCTCGCAAATTAATTATACGTTGTTATAAGCGAGATGATTCGAATCACTATCGCGACTTTGCACGCATTCAGCTTGCACGCACATAGAGAAGAAACACATGAGAAATAGCGTGGCACGCGAGATGTGACTACATATATAAATAAAAATGGAAGATCAATAAATTGTGAGCACGGACGCCTTTGAGAAAACCACTTAAGAAAGAGCCGATATTGGGAAAGCTCCTAAGCGGAGACCTGCTACTCGGTAAAAGACGATTTATTATTTACGCTCGAGAAACGCGAGACGCTCTTTTCTCTTCGTGATTTTTAATAAAGCTCATCTTCGTGCAGTCGTTCCAATTTCAATTTTTCCTTCTTTCCTGCGGAGAAACAAACGAATTAAGCAAGATCGATAGAACTTAAAAATAGTTGATGAAGACCAAGTTATGAGATTTAAGAAACTAGAGAAACATATTTCAATTCAATCTTATAAAATCAAGAAAATACTTTATCGCTACTCAATTCCCGATTATGGTGATAGCTTTAATCTTTTTTGAAAAGGAAAAATTAGAGTTTAATAAAGAATGTTTACATTTCTTTGTACACCACGTTCGTCAATTTAGTTATTTGCGATGACAACAGCAACGGGTAGAACAAAATGCAAAAAATGCTGAATCATTTCATGGACTCAGTCAAAGACTCGAAATTTCATTTTATAGACCAAATTCTTCCCACGTCTGTATTTTGCGGAAAGTCATTTACGTTCCGTTTAATATTATGATCTAAAAACATTGATAAATTTGCGAGAACTTGTTAAAAATCCTTTTTACGAATTGAATTTTTAATTTTTCAAATCGGAATTGGAATTATTTGAAATTCTTTTTTTACGGACTTGTTTTAACTTTTATGAAGAAAAGTACGAAAAAGGAATGTAGAGTTATTTTTTTTATTATTAAATTGGAAAAAAATTAAAAATACTCTCTCTTCCTGCTTCGTTCCAACATGAACTATTATTTAATCATCTACGATCCATTAGAAAATGACATAAAACTTTAAAAACAAATTCTATCACGTAATATCAATATCGAGTAATTCATTTCAAAGGTATGAATTTCTTACACGATTTATTTCAACTTGCATATATCAATGTTTTATTAAAAGCTTTGCAAATATTATAAAAATAGACCTTAATTATGACGAGATGATAAAATCACAACTCTCAAATTTATATACGTAACACTTCAACCATTTATGTAAATTTTCGACGTTTAGTTACATCGTGCTGTCCAGGCTATCAGGATATTGCGAAGCGTTTATTTCCTTCGTGGATCGTGTTTACGAGGAACGATATATCGTCCACGGGCAGAACTGTCAGACAACTTGCTGTCAGACAAGCTTCTCTAACGCGGAAGCTTAATGGATTGGTTTACGCCGGGCGTCATTGAATTGAGCTTTCGATATTTATTAAGCAGCTTCCGCTCGCAATCGTCGAACGCGATGAACTAGGTCAATATTTTCAATGTGCGAAATGCACAATATTCTATTCTACCTACAATATGCCCGCTGTAAATATCACAGTCTGCCCTTTCCGGGATCTCGCATTTCGCATATTATATACACCTCGAGGATGTGAAATTTTCATTTTACGAGAAGACAGAAAATAAAGTGTTACTTTGCCATTGTGCATCCGCGAGCTATTGACAAGTTATCGCGAATGTCAAAGCGACGATTCGCGTATCGTAAAATAAACGATTAATTTTACGTCGCGAAAAGCAACATTCAAATCGCGACTGGTCATCAGTTGTGGCGAGATTACGTTTTCCATGCGTTTTCCATCCTGTTGTTCCGAGGAGTGCGAGGCAATTCGTTCTCCACCGCGCACGAATATTGCGATACGCAGCGATCGTGCGTAAAGTTTTCAGATTGCAAAAACATTCATCGCGTTTTTCACGGTTTTCACATGTAACGGGTAGATGGGTTTTACAGCGTTTTGCTGCACACCTTCGCTTCGTCTGTGACATAAAAATTGAATGGAATCGTACGCTACAACGTAATAGCAAAGCTCCGTGCATACGATATCGCAGCTGCATCTTGCATCCAGGGAAGGTGGAAAATCAACATGCTACGTGCCCTCACGTTTACTGTGACAACCCTAATGCCGAGCTATGAAAATCTTGCAATTTGCCATTGTGCAATTTATACTGTAAAGCTAATTTACGATGTAAATTAGGAAACTTCCGAGGAAAGTTTTGATGAGACTCTCTCTTTGGGATTCTCTTTAATTTACAAAAGTATAACCACAAGCTGAATCGGAGGAAGAATCGCGGCCGGGTAAACTTTCTGAGATTAACAGAGATAGCGGTTACTACCAGACCAACAGCTCAGTAATTTATCTTTCGCAAATCTTTCCTAGCTTGGAGTTGTATGTCCGGTCACGTCGTCGCCTTGAGATTCCACATTTGATATCCCCTTTGTTGTTTATTCAATAATAAAATTAAAAATTACAATAGAATATAGATTATACTTTGTCATGTAATTCGGGGAGAATCATTAAAAAATACAATGATTCTTATAGGATGGATACAGCAATAGTATTTATTAAATAATTATTTACTGGATCAAAAACGATGATTAGAATGCGAAGCTTTTCGTATATGCTCTTAATCGCTTCCCTGAATGCTTAAATCGTTTAGAAGCGGCACTTAATGTGTTTGTAATATTGGGGGTGTGACCGAGTCATTATTTCCCGGACGACACGCATATTTGCTGTTGTGACGTTCACAATTACGGTCATAACAAGGGACATCGACACTCCGATAATTCAATACTGCAGCCAATAACGTTTTACCCGAAAGGCCATTATTGGTACATGTTATCGCACGTTAATAGAAATTATTTCATTGAAAAGAGATGCAAATATTAATTATAGAAATCTGACAAAAATATTTTCAAGATATTTTCTACAAACTATAATATGATAATAATCATATTTATAGTCTCTGCCTATTTTAAGATATCTTTAAAAGATATCTTTAAAAATATTTAAAAATACTTTTAGAATAAGCTATAATAAATTATTTATTAAACTGACAAGTTTGTTCTTTAAAATACTTTTAACTTCTAGATTTATTATAATTTATTATTTTAAAAATATATTAAAGAAATAGTTCTTTTCATGATATTTTATTTTATGATTATTTTATGATTATTATAACGTTAAAAATTCTTTTCATTTTATTCTTTCCATCGAAGTTTAAGTATATATTTCCTTAAAGATTCATTCATTTTCGTTCAATATGTAAAACGACTTTGCTCCACTTGGCAAAAATAAGGAAAAAAAACGTAAGAATTTCTCAGCAGAATTGAATCAAGTTTGTAGATCCAATAGTTTGCGAAAAACTCAGCATAATTCGTGTTAAACGCCTTCTTGTTTGGCGCGCCTACGCTCTATTGAAGCGTAAACTTAATCTTACATACAGAAATATTTTCTCGAGATTTTGCAAAACTTATCGTAGGTCTGGAGTTCATGTTACATAAAAGTATAAGCATTTTATAAAGGAAAGAAGAAACTTTACCTGTTCCACCTCAATAACATCCCCACTATCCCCGAGTACCGTCGAATAATGCGATACTTCTGCAACAGACAAAATAAATTCCATATAACTTGTATATCTTCTATATATATATATATATACATATAATATTCTGTGAATTTTATTTTATTGTTTTATATGCACAAAAAGAAACCTTTTTTTTATATATAATATACAATAAAGTTATGTAGCATCATAAACTGAGAATGTGTTCTTGATGTAACAATATAAAATAAACTAGATGAAATTAAATAGCTGAATGAAATGAAATTAGATAGAAATTAAAAGAAAGAAGATATAAGAAAATAGAAATAAATAAAGTTAAAGTACCAGCATATATAAGTATTAAATGAAAGAAATTATAAATTCATTCGTGCGCAGTTTTGACATTAGAGGAACGTAAATTTATAAAACTGAAAATATATCTGCATGATAAAGAGCATGCAAATTTGATATAAGTAATTCAACATGGTTTTTTCTGTCTCTGAAGCGCAAAGAAATGATTGTATTAGTCACACGTAATGGTTATGCATACATCAGCTCCTATTTTAAATTTGAAAGCTCTTCACAAGTTCACCGGTTAATAACGGCACTCTGGGGAAAATTAAAATTACATTTTGCGGCTTTACGTCAGAAGCGCGGCTGGCATTCATAAAGCGGAAAAGAGAACGTATCAGGCTTAGAGCATCAGGGGATAGAGATACCTCTGGGGCAGCTAGAACACAAAGTGCCTTTATTCTACAACGGTAAATACCTTGCTACTATTTCGCTACTGCAGAATTCTCGGAATGCTAGGTACGGGTGCAATAAGATTAAATCGCGTTGCGATACACCCAGCAACCGTTGGGGATAATAACATAAAAATAATTCACTTTTAGTGAACGCCATTATATTTCAAAAAAGTGCAACGATAAGTCGGGCATTATTATTTTTCATAAAACATGCGATTCTATATCGCAATCGAGATAATGCCGTGCATTCCTCTTTTACTTGTTGATTACTTATTTATCTCTAGGAAAATTGCTTTTAATTCCATGACTTTCTAGATGCTTTTATTAGATATGCAAAAAGTGAGCCAGCTTTGAGTGACGCGTCCTATTTGTATTCATGATTTAACCCCGAACTGAGAGACAAGTGGTTATGTTAAAATGACAAAAAAAATGTAGTTCATATTGGCAAGGTAATATTAGATAGATAAATCAAATAATTGTTACTATCTTGCTTTTGATTTCCACAAGATAAATGACTCTTGTATTAAGTTTGAAAAGTACATATCTGATCTATTTTATTTATCGCAACTTATTTATCTCGAATAAAAACTCCACAATCTTCAATCTGATTATCTTCGTCGGAAACAAAATGCTGGTTGCTAAAAGCGTATTTTACTTGAAGTGAAAGTTTAACCAACCAGATAACAAAATTGTTGTAGGTTTACCGGTGAAAAGCCCATAGAAAGTTTCACGCAGTAGATAAGGCGCTTTATAGTCAGCCACACGCGGCGCATATGCAATCGAAGAAAGACGTGTGCGTTCGTTCGTTAACGCGTAATCAGATCACACGAATACATGTGGCAGGCACCCTCTTTTTTCACTACTTTATCTACCTAAAACAGTTTTTCATGGGAAGTAGAACGAAGCGATTGTCGGTTTTTCCGACAGTGCATCGGAAATACATATAGTGTTTTCTAGAATAAACATAAAGTCATATTTTTTGAAGATTTTGATAAAAATAAACTTGAATTTTAGTAACTTTATTTTTACTAAAATTCAAGTGAAACTTAAACTAGAAAATTAGGAAACTAGAAAACTAAACTAAACTAAACTAGAAAAAAAATGTATACTCAATATTGATATTGTTAGAAAAATATAGTTTGAAAATTAGAAATTTGTAAATTTTCAAAGGGTCTATTAATTATTCTATTAATTCTTTCTTAATTCCGTATTACATGTTTTATAGAAACCATTAACTAATTCATTAATACTACATTAATATTACATGAAATTAAATAATTAATACTACATATTATTAAAATGATAACTAAAACATGTATAATATTTACATGTTAACACAATTATGTTATTATGTATTATTGATATGTTTTAAATTATTATGTATTATTGAAATTACTTTCTTTTTTAATTTTCTTTTTATTTTACACTCTTGTCTTGACGTCAAATACCTCGTTAAATATCTAATTTTACCGGGGAAAGATAATGTAATAAATATAGTTACAATATTAAAAGTTTGCATAATATAAATCAATTTATATTAAATAAGATTGAAAATATTAGTTATTAAGTAAATTTTACAAATAATTACATTAATAGAATAATTCCTGTACAATTATGAGAATATTGCTATTAATTTATATAAATAACAAAAACTAGATCGTCTAATCTTCTTAATCTTGCGTTGTAGATATAATAAATTATTTTGTAGATCTAACGCGTGTATATTCGCGATAATTAAAACGCAATATTTGTGTTGCAATTATTATAAATTCACCTCTGTCAACTACATGTGCTACCCATATGCGATTTTATGCAAAACGAACTGTAAATGACTGGGTTATATATACCATGAATCTGAATAATTATAATGTAAGATGTCGTTTTTTACATATAAACAGTACAGGGAATCAAATGTAAATTATGTAGAAATAGCTGAATAACATTCACAAGAAAAGCGATCCGCATGCGAATGCATAAATATTACGTTCTCTTTGCATAACGAATGCAGCTATCGATTCGCATTCGAGAATATTTGCAAATTGCTTAGTAGTGGGCACTTTAACAGCGCGAAAGATCGATGTTCGTTCTGAAAATAACATCCATAATGATTGCCATGTAAATTTATAAATAATCTTAACATAAAACGCTGCTCATACATCAGCACTGTTACGGTGGATTGTTCCACTTAAATAATCGGTATCAATTACAATGAACAATGCATGCAAGAAGTTATATGCACCCACCATTTGCTGTTGTTGTTTCAACGATGAGATTATAAATTATCTTCATTTATAATAATTAAGTAATTATTATTAATTAATTTCAGTGTATAGTTGCAAAAGGATAATAATTTCATCGAATTTATTGTACGCTGAATGATCAGTGGGAAATTAATTAGTTGTCTGTTTATATAAATGCGTATTTTCTCTCATGTGTACATTACATGCGAAATTAGGAGAGTTGGAGAGAAGCCATTTAGTTTCATTGAGACGTAACACGAGAAAACACTATGGATTCGGATGGTTGATATTTGAGACAAACTGTTATTTCCACGTAATTGGTCTACGTCAAAGCGAAACCATTTATTTATCAAATCAATCCATTTCTATTTCATTTGTCAATTTCATGATATCAAATGGTTTTGTTAAAGAAAAATTTCTTTTCTATAAATAAACATATCAATTATCAATCCTAATACGTATCAAAATATACAATTTTAAATATTTTCATTTCTTGTATAAAATAAATTTTTCTTTTTGGCTATTAATAATTTCGAAAAAATGTTATTATGTTACAATAGGAATATTGAAAAGTATGTCGAATGACTACTTTGTCATATTTTTATTTCCGTGTGATAAGGATTGTGATAAGAATTTTTGTTATGTAACGGATAATCATGAAGAAAATGAGAGTAATTTAAGCTCGTGACGTCTATTATTAAATCCAATTGCTGTTCCAGAGACAAATGTTATTTATTACAAGTTACATTTAAAAATATTCACTTTTAAATTCAAACAGTTCTATTGTAACGTGTTTACTTTACTGAAAGATTAAGAACATACTTTGACATTTTATTTTTAATTTTCAGACGACATGTTCATCTATAATTAAATAATTGAACGGAGACATTCCGTTTCATCTGTTTCATTAGTTAAATATCTCGTTGTCTAAAGTTATAATTCTAAAAAGTAAATTATATTACAAGAATACAGGGATGTTCATTTGCTTTTAGACCTTTAGAGAGATTCAGGTTTCGAATCTTGTAAAATCTCATGTTCATCACTAAACTCTGCACTGTCCACGCATTTAACAGCGGATAATCGTAATTTACATTGCAGTCAGAATTATAATTTCGTTATCTAATTCACAAAAGCCAGACAGGCATTACGACATGTAATTTCCGTGTTGCAAGAAACTCCCATCGGGATATTACAACGGATTGTACGAAACCCGAATAATAATCGCATGCAACGTCTTTAATTCTTCATTACGCATAATGGATGCTGGAGGCCGCTACTTTTTTGCTACCGATGCGCACCGTAACCGGAGATCGTCTGCCGGACTTCGATATAGCACGACCGCGCAAACTGGAGCAGATATGATTAAATGAAACATTACTCTCCCTATAGAACTTAGGCTCTAGGGCATGCGTTTCTCACTGCTTGCGTTTGAATTCTCTCCAGTCGCACATACAGCCTCACGGCAACAAAACGTCGCAAATATCACATCGAAAGGTCTGAAGAAAGTCGCCTTGAGAATAAAGCTATATCCAGAAAATCTCGAAAAAATCTGAGAAGGTACGTGCTAAAACACAACTTTACATAAACTCTCGTATCTCTGACGTGGATACAACATTTCAACAAATATTTCTGAAAACATTATCCCCAATTAATTATCCAAACGACTAGCGTTGATTAAAATTTCGCGCAGTTCTGTTAATTATGTCAAAATGATTACCGCATGAGGGAAACGTTGTTGTGCCACTAATATTGCATGATCAAGAGAGTAGATGTGATTTTAAAATATTAAAAATAAATTATTCTTCATTCGATGAAAACACTTGCATCAAGGAGCGAATTGTAGAAATGTTAGAAACAATAGACAATTATTCATTATTTAAATTGAACTCTATCCTTTCTCTTACAAATCGCGTATATTGTAAATTACAAAACATGTCACATTTCTGTTTCAATAGAATATTAAACTCAATAAAACGCACAATACGTATTTTTGAAATAAAGATCACGAAAGGACCAACGACACATAATATACTGCACGATTTTTAAAATAATAAATTTGTCATTTCGTTTTTCACGGTGTAAAAAGCGTACTTTCGGAAAAATCGCAGAAAAAAAGTGCATCTCTTGTAATTACGGTCTTTCAATTATCGAAAAATTTCGCGATAACGTGCGTTAACTGATTATCGGAAAGTCATCGGCGCATAGCAGCGTGCGACTACAACCGGTTAACTCGAAAATTAGAGAGATTAACCCAAAGCGTCGCTCGGAGGTCCGATGGTTCTCCTGTAACAAGGACGCAAATCTGCGATGCAATCAATCGCTTGAATATGATGCACTAAACGCCAACAAAGGATGTGTGCACGTAGATATGCATCCAAGCACGTGACAAGCGCGTGCATTAATTTGCAGAATTTGCATAGTAATAAACTAACAATATCGAGAATATTCAGGTAATAGAGATACAATGGCGCATAGTGTTAATGCATTAAGTACATACTATCTATACTATGTATACCATGTATCATAGAACAGCTCTGTACGTTTTATCCCTAATTTTTGCCTTTTTCTTCTTAAAAGAAAACTTGATATGCATATCGGTATGATAGCGAATGAAAAAAATTAATAAAAATAAACATATTGAGACTAAAAAATAAAAATAATTGATATAATAAATAATTGTTAACTTGGAAATACTTGAAAAATATCGACGAATTTTTCGATGGTTTTCATGAGAAAGGAACGATCTGTCTACTGAAATCGATTTTACACATAATAGATCGCTCTTTTTCGTGCTGAATAGCGATTTATTTGAGAAGATTATCTCTGTGCAAGCGAGAAATCGATTCGAGCAGATCGCTCTCGTGAAAAACTCTATTTCGCGCGAACGCTAGCGATTTACAACAAATGTTGAATTATATCCTGACGTTACCTCGGAAGTCGATCTTCGCGATTTTCTCGCCCTTGCACTTAAGGCCCTGAATGTTCTTCAGGATAACGACGAGCGACATTCTTGGTCCACGTCTGAGCCGCGATTATGGGAATTACTGAATAGAATTGCCAAACCTCCTCTCTCGCCTAATCCTCAATGGTCGCACGAGCTTTCATTGTTTCACCCACGATATCGGTTACTCCATTCATCGATACCGCTTTCGCGCCATTCGTGGCTCGCCGACGCCGATCCGAGTTGCAGGTCGAGTCTCGAGGGGATCAACGGGAGCAAGGGGAATGCTGTGCAACAGCGAGAAATCCCTTTTCGTTGCTGCGTACGTTATCGAACCAGGTGTGACGCCCAGCCAGGCGAGGTCAAGGTGAAGGAGGAGCAGTCCTGAATCACAAACTGTGAAACACGTTGAGTTTCAGTCAGCCCTTGGCGAAAGAGCGCGACCCCGGTGAACGCGCGAACGTGCCTCCTGGAGGCTGGCCCGTCGACTGTTCTCCGTCCTCCGAGAATTCGCGCCTTAAACAACCCCCGTGAGTTTGCACCGGGGGAATAATTGGCGCACGCGCCCTTGACGTGCGTGGTGACCGTCGTGGAGCCGGCTTACATCGTCACCGCCACCCGCTGCAACTGGCGTTCACCATTACGTGTACGCTAAGCGGCGTTAATGGGTGACGTATACCTCTTGCACTTGTCACACTGAATCGCCGCCGAGTTAATCGAGCGGACAACGTGGTGCATGCTCAGCGTGGCGCGAAAACGAAAAACGAGACGACGAGCTTTTAGAACCGAGTCCGCAGCTGCCTCTTTTCCTCTGAATGAATAAAAAGTATAGATGAAACATTCTCTGGAATTTTTTTATAAAAGGCTACCTGAGTATCCAAAAATTTTAAACTATGTATCTAAAATTCAAAGGAAAAGAGAATGTTTCAAAAATATCTTTCTAAAGCACTTTTCTGTGACGTTTGCGTACTAAACATTTTCACTATATGTATATTAATGAATGAAATAGGATAAAGTTTTGCAACGTTGTGAAATATGAATCTGACATTTTGCAATAAGAATGAAAATTTTAAATATCTGATGAGATCTGGATTCGTATTCCTCCGTATTACACATAATTTTACATAAAAGTTTTAAATAGGTATTAATTTTAAGTATTAATAACAAAAATTAATTATACGGTTGAAAATATGAACCTAATAAAGCTCATCTACATAAAATTAAATGTTAAAATGTCAAGTCTTATGTACGTGGACATATTATACATGAAAATATATAAATTTTACCCTCATTCATAACATACATTTTTCCTTTATTGAGAGGGACTTTATTCCAGTTTGTTGAATGTAAAAATTTCGCGTCAGAAATACCTAATAAAAAGACGCTTCATACATCACTTTTTTTTAATATTAAAGAAGGATTGGTCCATAGGATCTGTATATTTTACCATATCCACCCCAAAAATATAAACATTAAAGTAATTTTACGACGTAACGTAAAGAATAAAGGAAAATATGAAAGGAATACACTTTATTAAATATTGAATGGCGCTGTAGAATTTTTATAGCTACCTTCTATAATATCTTTTTTATTTTTTTATTATATCTAGATTTGGCTGGCAATCAGAAATATATATCTTCTGTTTAAAATATCATTTTTTATTAAATATCTGCGAAAGATTAAATTAGACATATGATTTAAGTAAAAAAAATATACATGTAAGAATTTGTATGCCCTAGCCAATATAATTCATTAAATGTTTAATTATCGCGATATTACGTAAAATAAGGTAATCTCATGAAATGTTTTCTGGATATGTACAACAAACAATAGTACAAGCGTGAACAATCAATTAGGTTATTATCGAATTTATCGTAAAGAGTACGGAGTAAAAAGTTTATAAAAGGTATCTAGTAAATGGGGATAAATTGATATATTTTCAAAAAGAAAAGACGGGGTAGTACAAAATTATGTAGATGTAGGTGTAGACACGAACAAGGAGTAGTACAACAGCGTAAATATCACGAGATCGTATTACATTGGAAAAATTATAATATTACAATATATTGAAAAAATTTTACATGATATAATTATTAACAAATTTTAAATGAATCAGAATTATTTCTGTCTTTAATCAAAATTTCAATTATAATTTGTTATAATAAAGAATTAATACTCATTTCCTTTCAATGAAATCGAAATAAATTATTTCATGTAATTTTCTTTGAAAATTTTCTCTTAGAAATTTAAATTATAAAAATCCAAGTACTTTCAAGTAAAAATGCGTAAAGTAATTTTTATTTTATGATATTTTGATATTTTTTATGTTTACATTTTTCTCGAACTTTGTATAATTATTTTACATATTGAATTTCTTGATTTCAAAATTGAAAGTCTTAAATAGATGTAAATCTAAAAAAGAAATGTCTATCGATTCAAATTCAAATGATTCCGCAACAATTTTTTAGTTGCAATCATCGAGATTGCGAAAGGTAAAAATTATTCTTGACACAAGCTATCTACCTCAAAATCAAGTAAAAAATTTTAAACAAAAATCAGATGAAAATTCCATTGCATACAATTTGTGTTATGCAATCGTATTAACAATTTTATTCGGTTTCTACATTTGACTTTTCACATTTATTTTCACGACTACGAATTACATCTTCAATTTTTCACAAAAATATATAAGCATTGTATTCTCAGTACCATCATTCTCTCACACTTTTAATCTTTCAAGTCATTAATTCTCTGGACTCTTGGGCATTCAAATATTCATATGCTCAGAGAGCCTCTGAACTTTGAAATATTCAGTCTTCAACCGACAATCTCGGTTTTCCAACGCTAGATAGCCTTTCAATTTCTTAGACTTTTGAATTTGATAGCACTCGGTCATTTCTCAACCAATTACTCCTCAAATAATTGCTTGAGGAATAAGAAGGTATCCTTTTGAAGACAGAAATTATTTTACAAATTTTCTATTTTTTCTTAAAGTTGTTACTTAAAATTTCTCACATTCTGAGACCTACGCTTTATATTTCTTTAGTGCTAAGTGATCGTTATCTCTAACAATGCCTACAGTTTGCACAGGTTCTTAATTACGAGATCATAAGTCTTCTTGAAATAACTCAGTTACATTTATCACAGATGTCCAATTACGCTTTTCCGTCAGTGTCTACTATGTGCGTGTGTGTCTACTGCGACACGTTCCTACGATTTATTTAAGAAATTTCGCTGAGACGTAAGCTGACGTCGGCATATAGAATTTATTAGTCACAATCACGTCCGTGAGATCGCCAGGCAAAAAAAAATGCTATCGTGGCATTTCCTTAAGTGGTAGTTGCGTGAGGAAGTTTAACAAGTGGAAAATAAAAATTCGTTGATAATCTCCCATGACTCACGACCACTGCGTCTGCACAATTCCAAATGCAATTGTAATTGTGCTACGGTCACGACAAAACAAGAAGCGGAAAAGCTCTCGTGTCGCACGTCGACCGACGGCTAGTGGGCTGTTTTCTGAAAGGAACGTACAGGGATGGATCAATAATGGAATGGGGGTTGACTGGGATTTCTCAGCGCCATCCCTCCATATGACGTGGAACTAACAACTGTTGCTTTATCCTCCCCTTCTCGCTCCGCAATTGAACCCTAAATCCTGCTGAGATTATGTTTGTATTGCAACGCGAGTTGATTACTTTTTGCCAACATTAATCTACATCCAATGATGCGGATGACATTGTGGCACGTTTTCATGCATAAATTACAGTCGATTAAATGTAAAATATTTGAGAATGATACTTTAAAAATAATTAAAGCATTTAATTACATAAAAAATACATCAATAACAGCAATTTAAAACAATTTTTAAATATTATTAGTTTATTATTATAGATATAATTTATTATTATAGATTTAAACAAGGTTTAAATAATAATAAAACATTGATGCTTCTAACATTAATAACATTTTCAATTATGACAATTATTTAAAAAATTATTAAAAATGAATATATTAAAAAAATGAATATTTAGTGAAAAAACAGGTATTTTTCTAAATAGGCTTCTTGAATTTTTGATCAATAAAATGTTTGCTTAACATTCTTCCTCTTTCTCGGTTTGCGGCTTTACAAAATTTAACAAACAAAAACAAATCTTTTCTTTTTTGTAATTTAAATTCTTAAAACACAAATTTGACATATGAATTCACACAAGTTCATAAATTTGCGTTATATTGTCGACTGTACATAAATTTTACTTTATATAGCGACAACAGAGACCATTCATTACCACATTATCAATGTAAGTAACTTTGTACAAATAACCCCGTTACATAATATTGTTATGTTTCGTTGATAGACGCTAAAGAAAAATAAGACGTATGATTTAATCGCAAGTGTATGTTTTATATATAAAAATGAGATATGTAGATATGCAGTTTTATAATCATTTGGAATCAAATAAAAAAAGGTACACTATTGCGATAACTCCACTTTGATAAAAATATAATTTTAAAAATATAATTCTAAAAAACGGGAAGAGGATTTATATTTAGCAGTTTATGTCAACCTATTTCTTGCTTTAATCAATAAAATTGTAGCCCAACATTGGGCGTGTCAGATTCTTTCCGTACAGAAATTACACACATTGTTCACGACTTATTCGATTTTATAAAATAAAGAACAAACATGTAAAATCAAAGCATGAAATTTTACGGAATATATACATATGATAAATATTTCTTTTTACTCACTATTTGCAGAGTATTTCTTAAAATCTAAATTAAATTTGCTAAATAAAGTTAGATAACATAATTATTTTTAATCAAAGAATAAAATTAATTAAGTGTTTTAAATACCAATCTTGATAAGCAATTTTATTTTTAATCTCTTAATTTTCAGTTAATATAGATTTTAATTAATTTTAATTAATATAAATTAGTAAACAAAGTTGTGTAAACAAAGTAAACATAAATATAATTTGTTGAAAAGAATGCATATTCTGTGGAGCAAAATAGGAATGAATAATAACAATACGCTAGATTATTTATTCTTTTTTCACATAACTATCTTATTTGCACGTTAGTACTTATGTGTGTAATAAGCTAAAAAATAAAAATTAAAGTAACGGTCAATATTATCTCCCCTGTCAAAATTAACACTGCAACACATTATCAATACTTATTTTGCTCTTATGGCTTCATGATAGGGTATATAAAATTCTATATAAATATGTAGCAGTAACTGTCCGTGTGTAGCGAAGCTATTGGGGCACCCCTTTGTGTCCTAAGATAAGCATCGATTGAGGTCAGAGGTGCTGCGGAAAGTTATATTCGGGAAATTGGATGAAGTCTTATGTTCTAATATTGAGTGAGAATCTAGCTCATCATTGTCGCGATTCATGATCAATGTATCAAATCTGTTGAAGCTTTTAAAGTTGACAACGAAAACACATTTGTCTGAAAGTACTGGCTACAAAGAAGAGAGAGTTATTTTATTGTGCGATACTTGATGTATTCTTGTTATGTCATTCTGGGAAGCCGAGGCCATAAGATTTCAAGATTTGAAGCTCTTTTTATGATATAAAATCCACTTTAGGCGATCTATAATAGCGACAAAATTCTTTCGTATTATGCAAAATATTTAAAAGTTAAAATACACATATATATATGAAATACAAAATAATATAAATGCGTCAGAATGTATACGGTATATAGAATAAATAGAACTGTTTCAAATTATAGGTTGATCATAATAATCTTAATAAAAGATTTATGTAACAATGGAAAATAAATTTAATCGAATTTGTCGATTTTAAATGTCATCGGGAAGAATTGTAGCTTCTTCAGATTTATCAGACGGTAAACATAATTAAAAATAAAGCTTTTTTCAGAAGTTAAAAATAAAAAATAAATAATTAATTTAGAAAAAACTATTTAAAAAATTAAATTAATAATTATAATTAAGAAAAATAAAAACAATTTAAAAATTAAATAAAAATTAAAGCTTTAAAAAGTTTGAAATAATGATTAATAATTTCATTATTTTTTATAAATATTAGTAAAATTGACACATTATTATGTAAATATTAATAAAATGTGTAATTAAATGTATATAAA
>VBVR01002667.1:0-21320 GCA_011638315.1 Tetramorium parvispinum
TCTCTAAATAATTATTTAAATAATAATTATCTAAATAATTATTTAAATAATTAATTTAATTATGTAATTTTAGAGAACAGCAGGATTTGTTTTAGTACGTACTTTATTTTTCCTCCGTAGGATATTTTAATCCGTAAAGCCGTTTCGATGATTTATTGCAGTAAAAAATGAACTGTAATGTCGGTATCCAGCATCACCTTAACTAATCCTAATTTTAATCCGTTTTATTCTAATTAATTGAATTCTAATCTTTAATTCGCAATTCTGAATGGAGTAATAGTAATAATTTAAAACAGTTTGGTGGAGTTTATTTAAGCGAAAATATCTTTATGTGTAGGATGGTTGACTTCAGTACCATATCAACCGACTCGTGCTTATTGTCTGTACTGCAAAAAGAATCTACACGCGCACCGTTTATCGCTGCTGAAGCACACATGCACAATGAAGCATCAACGTTCAGCCTTGACATATGTATTGGAAGAGAAACAGACTCAAAAGTTGGACGCCGGTGCACCCGAAGTGGGGCTCATGGAAGAAGTTGAGGTCAGTATATATTTCTGGACAATTTTCTTAAATAGAATGTCCTATATATTCATTAAATTATTTTTCACTCTGAAAAGGTTTGTTAAGAAAATTTATATGTTACAACATAGTTTATTTTTTACATTCTTACTGATGTGTGTTTGTGTGCACGTACCATATATATGCATATGTTACGTGCACATTTTTTAAGTTTATGATATATTTTTGTTTAGACTTTGGATGATTCTTCTCAAACGGAATTAGGCGAGGACAATGAAGACGATATCGAATATGTTGTTGAGAGATTGGAAACGGATGAGGATGAATCAATGGAGTTCGAAGAAGTAAAGGAAAAAATTCAAGATGACATGGAACAGGAAGAAGAAAAAGAGTTGGATAATGGTCCATCCAACGAGGATTCTACATCTGTAATAAAGAAGATCAAATTACCACCTGAGGTAATTTATATCACAGATTATGCATATGCAATAGAAAATAATAATTTTGTTTGTATTCCATTTTTCGAATTTTATATAATATTTTTCATCATGTTCTACAGCAAAAATGTCGAGATCCTTTGGCAGAAGCGATGGCCCACGTTCACAGCGAATATCTTGAGGAGGAAATCGGGGATGAGGAGAATGTGCAGATGGAGATGGTAGTAGAGTCAACTAATGATGATATGTCTGTTCTCTCTGAGTTGGACGACGCCGAGAAGACATCGAAATCATTCGAAAATGAGAAAACGGTAATCAAAGCCACCAAAAATGGAAAAGTTCTTGTAAGTGGCAATTTCTAAACAATAGACAAATATGAACATCTTGAAACTAATATTAAAAACCTATTTTAAGTTTAGTTAAGTCGTTTAGTTAAATTTTATGTTAAAAATCGTTGACTAAATCTAAAAAAAATTATTGTTCAACAGCAGGAGGACGGTAAAGAAAATCTAGTTGTGACTTCATCGTTACCGATACTGAATACGGCTTATCAGACCAACATCTCGACAAGCACAGCGCCGGTACAGAATTCGATTAATTTCATACCGATCGCGCCAAATACGAAAACTCCAAAGACCATTACTCTGATGTGTGGTAACAAATCATTTACATTGACTGGCGGTACTTTTCACCCCGGCACACAGTATGTACTGACCAAGCTTAAGGGTAAACCAACGGCACTGATGCTGACCGATCAAAAAAAGGTTATTGGGACGAACGAACCAGAAAAAATTAAAATAGACCAAGCTGTATCCGGCGTCAAGCAATCACCGACTGTTCCTAGCACCAGCCAGCAGTCGATTGTTAATCCGCAATTGACTAGTCCTAAATTACCGTCTAAGAAGGTAAGAAAAAAATTGCATAATTTTTTATCCGTTCGTTTTCTACATGATCGTTTTCAAAATATAATGAAACTATCGTTAACGTTTTTATTTATTCTAGTCTATTGTTTTGGGAAAACAGCCACCTGTAAAACAGACACCATCGAAAAAATTGCGTATTTCGACATATGTTGTGGACACAATCAAAGGACTTCCAATTGGCGGATTGCAAGTTAGCTTATATAAACTGATGGACGGCAAATGGACCTTCTTGAATGAGAAGTATGTGATTTTTCAATTTGTTATTATATATTACTCTTTATTTCTTTCAATATAATCTTTATAGCTTGATGACAGATTTATTAATTTTATATAATTTGTCTTCAACAAATATCAATTTTACTATTAAAATATTAATTTGATACAATATATAATATTATTTCCAATAGCATACGAAATGAGAAACAACACTAAATAAAATAAAGATATTTTTAACTTTAAATCTAGTGTCCGTATGCTACTACTGTAATTCTTCTTGAAAAATATTAAAATAACTAAATTATAATAGGAATGTAAATGTTGTAAACAAAGTTTTCTTTTCAGCATTACAAATATGGAGGGTCATTGTAATGATCTGGTGGAAAAGGTGAACGGTACGATCGGCCGTTATAAGATTCATTTCGACGTCGATAAGTATTTCACGCTAAAAAGAATAGACACTATGTTTCCGTTTATTGAAATCGTATTTGACGTAAAAAATTCGAATACTCACTATCACATACCTCTTTTATTGAGCCCATTTGGTTATACAACCTATCGTGGCACATAAATAGGATGTACTATTGAATAAATTCTTTCACGACAAATAATTCATAACAAGGAAATACTTGTATAATTTTCATGGTAATTAGATTGCAATATAAGTCTATTCGATTTTTTTTCCGGGTTTAAGTCTCTTGATTTGATTCCGATGTTTCGCAAACATTTCAAGGAGGAATAACCTGATATAGTATCAATAGAAACCAAACCGAATATTCATTTACACCACGAAAGCTTCAAATATCAATATAATTATTTTTATATCATATAATAGAACATATATGTATCAAATATGTTTAACCCCTTCACTGTGTAGCGGCCGAATTCGAGCGACCGAAAAAAGTTGTGCCACCAGTGTGTTACGGCTGAATTCGGCCGTGTAAAAAAAGAATTGATTACGCTTTTTCGATGTATACAAAAGTGTGTACTCTAAGGTTTTTGGAGTCGCTGAATTCAAATCTGATATCAGAATTTAAAAATTCAAAATGACGGATCCAATATGGTGGGTCAAAAATTTGAAAATTGTTGGATTTTTAAATTTTTTATGTGTTTCATCTTGTATGTATAATATACTATATATATATAATTATATTAATATTATATATTATACTTAAATAATATGTATTATTTATATAATTATATTATAAATAGAAATTGTACATGTAATGGCTGTAATATAAATAAAATAAGAAATGAGAATATTGTTTTTTAAAAACGATAAAATGTATTTACATAGATAAGCTAGATGTTAAAAATTATTATACTGTATATATAGTTAATGTACGCAGTTAATAATTCATTTTAATATAAACTGCGTGTGGACGATGATTCATATAATGAAATAAGTTTCTAGAACAACGATGACAGCTGCATACACATACATAAACGATAAACATGTTAGTTTTAGAAAATTATAAATATATTAGTAAGCATATTATTTTACTTTTTCTTAAATCACATATAAGAATCTTTTTTTAAACATTGCCTTGATATACACTTTTGTTTTTGCTTATTGAATTTATGTAAAGCTAAATATGTGTATGTATATTTTTGTAAGAAACGATGTTATAAATCCTAATGAATGTAAACTAGAGATAAATACCAATCTTTCATTGCCTACATTCCTTGACCTTTGAGCCATTCTATCTATATCTAGATAGTCTTGGAAACTGCACATATTCGAACGCAGTTAAATCAGTTATGTTCGCGACGCGAATACTGAACGTGGTCACAGTGAAGTGGATCAGACTGTTTCCTCAAGTTATTAAAATGTAATATATAATACGAAAAATATACATATAATATAAAATAAATAGCTTTTTTAAAAAAACTTGATTAAAAAATGCTGAATTTGGAATTCTGTTTAACAAAGAAATTATATTAATCTAAATCTGGTTTTTTATTATCTTCTAAATAAATTACATTCTAAATAGTTATTATTGAAGTGTATGAAAATAATACTGTCAACCTGTAATGTAATAGAAATCCAAACGAAAATTGAGTATTCATACTTAAATCGTGAATTTCTATTGAGATATATGTAATGCGTTTATATTTCTCGTATCTTTTTGTATGATAGATGAGCGCCTCTGTAAATCTAAATGAAGGAAAATTAAGTATCACTGCACATGTTCTGGATACTAGCAGAGGTCGGCCTGCTGATGGCTTATCCGTGTGTCTCTACAAATTTGAAAATGACAAATGGATTCTTCTAAAAGAAAGGTGCACTTTACATTATTGCACATACTTTCCTTACATATATTTTTTCATCAGCTTTCATAATTTTCAAGAATTTTTCCTAGAGAGGGAAAGAGAAAAAGTATACTTGTCTCTACACACTACTACATTTTTATTATAAATTTCATATTTTTTTTATTTTTATACATTGATATTGGCACTATTATTGCCATGTATTTGCATAGACATTTTGATTTGTTTGAATAAGCGGGAAAGGGGTGTTGTGATTTCATTTTTTTATTCATCATCATTAACTTTAATCTTTTTTTTCACAGCACGACAGATTCAAATGGACGTTGCGGGGATATGTTACAAGACAAGAATTCCACGCCCGGCAGATTCAAAATTGAGTTTCGGGTGGACGATTATTTCAGGCGAATCGCGACCGCTTCCATGTATCCGATGATCGACGTAATGTTCGATGTGCAACATCCCGATGAGCACTATCACATTCCTTTGCTGTTAAATCCTTTCGGATTTACTACGTATCGCGGTTCATGATCGGCGTCACGCTTACGATTTCGTCACGTTTGCGTAGCGGTGAACGTTACAAAATGGCCTGAGGGATTTGCTAGAAAAAAATGCATTTTATTTGTGGCCTACGCATGTCTACATGTCAATTGAATTATGGAAGAGAAGACGGAATAAATTGAGGTATTGACGGTGTCAAATTTATGAAGCCTCATTAGGCAAATGTAAAAAATAAGACAGATAAAAACAATCAGGAATTTATCATATTAAGTCGAACACTTGATATCACAAGGAAGACAATATTAACAAATATCTTGTCATTTTTTTCATCATAGAAAAATTTGCAAATTAAGTTGACTTCTTAGTCCTTGAATCGTTCCTTGTGATTCTCAAATTTTCTTTCGAATGACGCGAATTCGCATCGAAGATCTAATAAGAAAGAAGTAATTTCAAAAATTATAGTTTTGACAGAATTTTTTGAACTAACCATAAATATTTTCAATTTGCAAAGAAAGAATTAATTGCATACTTTTAAAGAATGCTTATATTAATCTAATCTAATAATTATAAGATATAAAAATATAAAAAGACGAGATATAGAAAGAGATAGTTGCTAATTTAGAAAAATGTAAATATAATTAAAATATGAAAATTTAATTTTATATAATGTTATTTTGTAATTGATGTTACTTATCGTTCTTGATATTCATACTTTGCAATTACTTTTGAAAAAATAAAATATATAACGAATATTTCGGAATTTATGTTTCTCTCATTTAATATTTAATGCTCTTTAATTAAATATCTCGATAATTATACTTTAAGATTTTCAAGAACAAATTGCAGAAATTAGCTAAGATCTGAGGTTTTACTATGTCTCTTTCAATCTTGTTTCCTTTAATTAATTTAGCTTGAAGACTATTCGTGCCTCGACATTTCTGCAGAGAAAATCGTTACATCTTTCTGCAAGAGATACCGTTGAGGAGCGTAGCCTCTCTTCCGATGATCGTGCTTAGAAAACGGAAGCGCGTTCACGCCAGCCTTCAAAATCACTGAGGCGGCAGATAACTCCGATCGACGTTCGGCTTTGATGGTAGATATGTGGTACTTCCTGGTCCCAGAGATCCAATGTGAGATCCGATATGGGGTCCCGAAGGTCCGATAGAAGGTCCTAGAGGTCTAATGAGAGGTCCCGATGTTACACCGGTCGCGGCAAGTCCCAATCTGAATCCGGCCCGATATCCGTTCTCGTCCGCGACGTAACTTGCAAATGCAAAGATGCGTCTTGTATTCTCTTTATCTTTTTCCTCAGAAAAGGACAATTTTTGCGTATTTAAGGATTACTCAGGTATTATTGAAATCGCGTGAGAGCTGAATTTTCAAATGAATAATGTAAATTCGAAAAACTGATTTTTCAAATTAAGATTTAATGAAAGTCACAATCTTAGAAATTCAAACAATAAAGTACAAAATTAACTTTTTTGAAAATGCGATAAAAATGTGTCAATAACATTCAAAAGATTAGCTCAAAATAAAATTGCAAGAAATATTGCAAAGCTATAATTGTTAAAGGAATATAATGAATAAGATTGTATTCTCACTTCACGGAAACGGGAATTCCTTCGGGACTCTTATAAGAGTAGGATCCCTCTACCACTCGAACCAATTCGCCATCCACGAGCTTGAAGCTAGAAGTCTCTTCCCTTTGGACACCGTCTTCGTTGATGACATTCGTGAAAATCGGCGGACCCGCGGCCGCCCTTTGCGTACCTTCAAAGGGCGGATTCAGGATCAAGCCGCCAGAACCGCGCGCGAACTGCGGTGCTTTTTGATCCGGGGACAGTCTCTCGGCGAAGAACGCCGGGAACATCAGCAAACACCAAATCTGTGAGAATTATTCTTTATCACATAATTCTTAAATGGGAGAGTGTATTTTAAAATGATCAAATTATTAATTTTTAATTTTAAAAAAATTGTACATTTCCTGCACATTTTAAGCTATGCAAAACGATTTTGTTGGATGTCTTTAAATATCTACAAAAACAGATTAAATATATAGTTCTCATGGTTCAAATAAAGAAGATAAATAAACAAAAAATGCAACGCAGACAAAGTAGAAAAGAATAAATTATTGCAAAAAAATGTAATATAGAGTTGTAACATGTTGCATCCAAATATTTGAAGCACTCTCCTGTAAAACATTTTTTCGTACTTTTATATACTTTTTTCTTTTCAAATATTTAATCAATTTTCACGGTTTAAATTTCTTAAAAAATGAATTAACTACGGTCACAATAAATGACTTTTTTCAAACTATTATTAAAGTTCAGAAATAAGTTTTTACATAAAAAAAGCACCAATTAAGATATAACCAATTATATGAGAAAAAGAAAGATCAAAAAAAGAAAATGATAAATACGTTGACCTAATGATGAGAAAAAGGAACGTAAAAATACCTTATACTTTACCCTATGATTTCACAACTATTACTCTTTCTCTTAATTACGTTATAAGAAGCTATAAGTAATATTATAAATAATACAAGCCTTTAAAGCGAATTTCATAACTAATGTAACAGGTCGAGTAAGTTACACGATTCCACGTGAAAGAAAAAACTTGAAGTCGAAATTAAATTCTTCCCGGGATTTACGAGCCTTCTTTCTCAAGATAATCGATTTTGTAAATTCGAAGATATTAATAATGTCTCTTCTTCTTTTTCTTTGAATTGTTCAGAAGGATTAATGAATCGCATCTATCCGCGTGTAACTGGAGAATATTGCCGAGGATGACCCCGCGACCGCATCGCGTCGCGTTGGATAATCACCGAGAATCGCGACTCGTACATATATGTGCGAGTGGAGGTGGATCCCTCGGAAAAGGACACTTTCTACTTAATAGACTGGCCGGCCGGGCTGCGTTTTGAACGCTTCAGGGCTCGATAACCGGCCGCGAGTTTAGACGCAATCGTTGGGGGCCCACGCCGCGTCTAAAAGGCGCGGTGGGAATCTCGCGAATCGCGCCAAAGATGAACTCTCAACCCCTGAAGCCACGCAGTATATTGCACATTTATTTAAAAATAATAAAATTTTCTTAATGACTTTCTTAGCGGCGGTATCTTTCATCTGTGAGAGCAACAGAACTGGTACCTCAAAGTATCCAAAGGCGAGTTGTTAATCTGGCGACTGTGCATGAGAGAAATGTAGACGCGAAAAGGAGAAATGTAATGGAAAGGTCGAAGAGAGTCTACTTGTTACATAATCGAAGATTAATAATAGAAATAGTTATTTGACTGGTTCATTAATAATATCGAAGATTGTCGGATTGACTAATAATTGGCACGATATTAACGTGTTTATTAAACTGACATATTTAATAATTAATTTATCTAGGGTTTAAATTAGTAATTGGCTTAATAATTAGCGCGTAAATTGTTAAATTATTAAATTGACATACTTAGTAATTTACGTAGAGATTAAACTGATACGCGCTGCGTTAATTTATTATACATGAAAAAGGATTAATAAAGCTATTATTAACACTCTGATACGCTTTGACGGCTAAAATCGCAGGCGTAAATCGCGCGTTGCACGTGTAACTTACAAATATCGATTTAATAGGATTTTTATTTTGTTTTATATTTATTAGATCGCACGTGCGATGTAACAATTCAATCAGTGAGACTGGATGTCTTTCCACAAAAATGCTGCTTCACAACGCGGGTTGCGATATATACATGAAGTTTATGAGCCATCCGCGTTGCCCGCATCAACCGCGAAAGGTACGCAGCATCTACGTAAAGGGGGGTAGAGAGGAGGATTGTCGGTAGCGCGCCTCCCGCGTTCTCCAATATGGAGAACTTCACCGGGGAGTAATTTACGGCGACGCGTTCCCCCATTTTCCTCACTGAACGGACTTTCAATTTAAACCTATAAGTTTAGTGTATGAATAAATGGCTTTTTCATGCACAAAATAATAAATTGCCGAAATGGAAAATAATAATTTATTATAAAAATTATTCATATCTAAAGCGATCGATTGCGGAGATCAACAACCAATAGTCGAAAACAACAGAAATCATCATATCATAATTGAAATGATTTAATGATTATGAAATTATTATTACTTTTATGACTAATATGCGGAAAGTTAGAAAAATAATATATTGAACGATGATATTTGATAACTAATCTGTAAATTGATCTAATTAAGGCATTAAATTAATGTAATAAATTAAATGATATGAATTTGAGTCACGAATATCGTTAATTGTAAAAATTTGATTCTGATCCAATTTTCTTCACTTGCGTTAGAGTTTTCTGTCGCGGGATAATTTCTTTCTGCGAAACATACCAGCGAGTGTATAATCCCGCAATGACCCATCGTGGCTGTTATTTATGACGACAGTAACGAGGATGTATATGATGATGAATACGATGAGAGAAGACACTTCGCACTGCGTCGACACGACACCCGGCACGCGGCTCGGGAGCGCCTCGGTATCGCGGGCACCCTTATGTCACACTGGGACTGTATCGGGTCCTATCGGCGGGTCCGTCCTTTTGCGAGCCCCCGTTCTTATATACCCCCATGAACGACGATGGATCAGGCGCTCTTCCCCCTCTGATCACTACCTCGAGAATACGATCCGCGCGAGCGGCTACCGTTTGTTCGCGACGCGAACGATCGTATATTTCGTATACGTAAATTTATATTAAAGAGTTTTTTCCTTGGAGACATTGTTCTGGAAACCGGCAATAAAGATAAATCATTGAGGAAAGCTTGAACAGGACAAGATGAAATTTTTCGAATTCAAATATTAAATGAACGAAGATGTTTACACTAATTTAAATATTTTAAGTACTCTAAGTACCAATTTAAATTTCTAATATAGGGGAAAGGAAAGTGGGCATGAAAGAGCTGGGTTTTGAAAGAACCATTTCAATTTTTCCTTAAAATTTTTGACACGATATAACAATGCGACATATTTATAGCCGACTGTCAAAAGTTTGTGGATGACAACTTCTATTACTGCTATACATACAGTAAAATGTCCATGAGATCTAATCGTAAACTTAAGAAAAAATTAAAAATTTCAAGACCTAGCTTTTTCATGCCCTCTTCCCCCTAATTATTTTGTTGGCAAACAATATTGTTATAAAATTATCAAAAATCTGTCAAATTAAAAGAGAAAAAAAGGATTTAAAAATTTAGCACAAGAGCGCTTGGCTCTAATTATCAGCCTTAACTAACAAGCAGTCTAATTAAAAATAATATTGTTAATTTAATAACTGTATTAATAAAACATTTTATTGAAATAAGAATATAATGTATTGTTTCATTTTAATAAATTAACAGGATTATTTTTGATTAGACTGTTGTTAGCTGATACCATATCATTTTTTCTTCTTTGACGGGGGTTGTCATTTTATTAAAGAAATTCCTTTTTGTAGATTGAATTGAAGATTAGTTCAAACGACTTCGCTGTTTATCAAGGCGGCTCAAGTTTCCGAGATTTTATTCTCGTCCTGGAGTAAAGTGACGTTACGAGGACAAATGCGTGAAGCGGGACCGATGCAAATATACGGGCACACACGGGCGCGGGACGGCGACACGTGGATTTATTGTCGCCGATTTAAAGGCCACCGTTGTCACGACGACCCCGCGATCTGGCTCGTTTAAGGGTACGCGAACGAACAATGCGATCTCTTGAACCTTTAATAGGATACGTTCGCTCCTAATGGGATGCTTCTCCGTTGACATTTTATTTCTGTCGCGATGCCACTGCGGTTGCCGAACCCATTGCATTCCGCGATCTAGTAACGATCGCCACGATCGATGTTGTTGATCCCGCGGATTGAATTCCATGAATCGGAGAAGAAAGATTTTCCTGTTCGAGATCGCACAAATATAAGAATAAAATGAAATACTTTAAAAATAATTATTATTTAAACGTTTAAAGGTAACACATGATGGTTTATATACGTTTCATATACATTTCCTAAACGTATTTAAAATATTAGAAACGTTTAGGAAACGTATAAAAAACCAACACGTGCTACTAGGAATGCTTTTTTTCAATGATGAAGGAATAATCTCTGAGGAAGTTTTTGATTTTAACATCGCCAATACACTGAAAAAAGATTCTGGTTAAAAACGGACGAATCAGAAAATCTTGGAGGCGTGATCAAATATTCTGGTTATTATAAGTTATAAAGTATTGAGTTCTATTATAATAACTAAAATATTTGATCACGCCTCCAAGATTTCCAAGATTTTCTGATTCGTCCGTTTTTAACCTAACCAGAATTTTTTTTTTCAGTGTATAATTTAGCAATTTGAGTTCCTCTTTGTGTTCCTCTTTCGAATCGATCGAGTCATTGTTGAATCATTATTGTAAAGGATTATACCCGGGGGCAGAACATGAATAGAAAAGTTAAACGTCAAGGGTGCAAATACATGATAAAACCTTGTTCTCGATTCGAAATTCTTAAGTAATTGACTGACGCGAATTTTTGACTGGAATGTTGCAACCAGGAAGATCGCAGTTTTAGATTGTTCAATGTAACATAACGTAACGCGAGACACCATCACTCTCGATCGTTGCGTAACTTTGGCAAAAGGTTTGATACACCTCCTCTCTCGCGATGATGTACAAAAATATACTTGCGCAACGCGAGCACGACGTACGCGCAAAATTATAGTTCGACGCACGCAATCACGGCGAGATAAATAAAGTAACATTTAATTTGCCTCGAGGTGAATTACTGAGCGTATTGCGATTATCACAATATTCCGATTCACCCTTCGACCTTTGATAAAATCTTATAGAAAAGTATCTCCGACGAAAAAGTTCCGAGTAGCGAAAATCGATCCATAGGGTAAATGCTAATTTGCATTCGTTGTATGATTTTTTACTATTTGACAGAATGTCGGTCGTCGAAAGACGAACGAAAGACTCTTTAAGCGACAATCTCTTGGGATGAATTATGTTTTATCCTATATTGCTTTTCTCGCGAAATATGTTCAAATAATCCGTAAATCGCAAATCGCAAGATGAATTCTAATTTGCGTCTTATTTCAACTCCTTTCTTTTTTTTTCACTCATAAAAGTCAACATTTCATGATTTGTCTGAGCTTAGTTTGTCAATCCATGATGCGAGGTGATTTATGAACTCCTCTTAGCTTTATCGTAGGCCATAATGTGCGAAAAATTGCCCGAGTCAATCCGCTAGCTTGCAATTATGCAAAAGGTCGAAAGCACCTACGACACTGACCATTTCGTATTCAATCATCGATTTATTATCGATTTCATAACTTCGTCTCTTTTTTCCCGACGTCTGCTCAAATGCCAGCGTTCTGAACATGCTTTGTGCGAAGATTAGAGTCAGAATGTGCTATGGCCAACGCAATTTTGTAAATGTATCACAATAACAAAAAGTAAATAGCATTAATCATTATTAATTTAATAAATTTATATTATACACTGAAAAAAAATCTGGTTAAAAACGGACGAATTAGAAAAATTTTGTAGGTTTGATCAGATATTCTGTTTGCTATAATAGAATTATGGTTATTATAAGTTGTAAAGTATTGAGTTCTGTTATAATAACCACAATATTTGATCAATCCTACAAGATTTTTTAATTCGTCTATTTTTAACCAGAATTTTTTTTCAGTGTCAATAGAAGAATTGTAGAATAAAAATGTATCTCGCATAATATTCTCTTTTTACCTTCTTTTTTTTTTTTTAAATTAGAATGTTGTCAAGATAGGTATTGTTTAATAACAACACTTGCACAATTTTTATTATCTATAGTCTAAGCTTGAATTCTCACGACTAATAATTCGTAGGAGCGAATAAATAAAATGACATCTTTATTTAGAAATTGTAGGTCAGGCTACTCTGGCTGCGAGCCCTTCGCGTGGTCTGATAACTGCCGCGTTCGCTCGTCGTTATTTTTAACAGTCATTACGCTGCCGCGAGTGTATCGTCGAGGATGATCGAGGGGATCGTGAATGAAACGAGCAACGGCGTGCACTGAGGCACGTGCGCGACGTGAGTACCGCGAGACTGCGATTATAGTTGACATACTTTCGTGTATCGATCTTAAATAGGCAGCCAACTCCCTGCAAACCGATAATGGCACCGATAAATTGCAGCGTCAGTTTATTTAACAGTAATTGATACGACAGAATCACGGGTTTCACATACGAGTTGTTCACCAACAAAAAAGATGATTAAAAATAAAAAATAAAAAAAAGGATAGCCTTTACTTCCTGCCTTTCTGCTTCCTATAATTGTCTAATTACAGTTGCCTAAAGACAACAATGTTACAGTGGTAATGTAATTAACACTTTGACTGTCAAGCTAATTATGAGCATGCAGAAAAATGCGATCATAAAATAGGCAGAGTCAAGCGTATTATCGATCGTTAAAATTAATCTATCTCTTTTGCTGTAATAATCGCACATTATATTATACAAATAACATTTTTTATTATTTTTAATTAATATCCTTATATATCATTTTTTCATTGAGCAAATAAAACTATTTGTGGGTTTGAGGTTCTTGTGAAAATGTGCCCAAAAATAAATGGCGAGGCAATCAAAATGTTAAAGAGCAGAAAATTAATATTTGCTCGGTAATAATTATAAAGGATTTAGATTTTAGAAAGTATAAATAATGGAGAAAACGTTCTTTTCCGGACGAGCTTGTATCGCGAGGAAACTTGGCGATGAAAAATCTGAAAAGGCCATTGCACTCTGGCAAATCAATCATTGGCGAGGCGCCAGGTATCGAGCCAGTTAATGTCTACGGTGAAACGCATCTCCGCGGCAAATCTGGGACGAACCTGGATCACGTAAGGATGCAGCGCTATCCTGTGTTTGCGATATCAATTAACATAATCGCGTCAGATGATTTAACGATTTCGTCACTTGATACTCGCCTGCCTGGATCGCCTTGGCGAAAGGACCGCAAATATTATCGCGAGTGGATACGCGATAATAAATGCGTCGGCGCTGTCGACGCAAAAAAAACGGCAGAAATGATAAATCTGCATCACTTAGTGTTCGAATCGTTAATTTTCACGTCACGCTATTCGATTTGCAGCTATGTCTTTCATTAATTCAACACATAATTGCGTACGTACGCGTACGGGGTAAAAATTTATTGTTTGGCACAAAAACAATCGATTATTAATGATGTAATATTCGCAGCGTGTTCGCTGGTGTTCCAGAGCTTGATATTTTGATATGTAAAAGTCATACGCGAAGAAGTCTAATTCACGATTTCTTTTCAAAGCTAAATATGAAATTTCTTGAAACATTAAGAAGATTCTACCGTCCGGTAGAAAGCGATTCACCAACGTGATATTTACAGGCGAGAGTGGCCGTTAATTATTATTAAGTCGCCGCAACTTTGATAGATGGTATCGAGAGGTATTTTAAATTGATCGGCCATTCCATATACCCAATAAATAATTTGCCTTATGCAATGTAAATATTACAATCAGCAACTGTGAGTTAATAATTGGTAACATGTAGTAACTTTTTTACGGTTCAGCTCTCGTCGAGTTTACATCTCATCTTGCGTTCGTAATTTATGAATTTGCATTTTCTGGATTCTTCTGTGGAATACCGAGAGGACGAGATGGACGGGTGTTTCATTGGAGGGCTGTTGACCTACGAAAACAGATCCGAAGACGAGTTCTTACGGATTTCTGCATGCTTTACGATATGTCTATATCTGAAAAATAAACAGAAACACTAATTCATGAATTAATTTTCATTTAAATTCTTTAGCGAAAGCGTTCTTAAGCGAAAATCCACAGAGTTGTATTCTTTCATCCCTGAATATTGGATTTCAGTTTTAATCATCGCGCTTATTTACGATATTCTGGATTCATCTTCGTAGGTCATATCTCGTATCACATAACGAATACATCCTTCACAAGCCGTTTCTTTTTTTTTAACAAGACATTTAATATTCGTTTAATATCTGTAAGCTCAGCAGAGTCAACATTTTGCGTGGGAACAGACGTTAAGAGGTTCTCGTGTGTAGGTATGCGCGTTACAGATTCCTCTCGTTTGCACTGCGCTGCGCAAACTGCGCTCGATCGGCTCTTCGCGGCACGCGAAATATTGAATATCTCCGGATCCGTCGAAGCCCTACGGATCCTCTCGAGGATTAACGCAAGTCTTGCGAAAGGGCACATTGTCAGAGCAGATAAAAGAATAAGAAAAGTAAAGATACACGTTCCGTTGCATCGTCACTACCTTCTAACGAGACTTAAAATCAAATTATCAATACCGTTCGATATAAATTATTGATATCGTTTAGAAAGGGGCGTATGTCACGATTTAAAATTAAATGGATTTCGAGCAGATTCAGCTTCGCGTTTTGCATGCAACGATGCAGTACTCTCCCATTCGTAATACTCTTCCTTGTATATATGTATATATATATATATGCAACTAGGACTTTAAAACAATTATAATACAAAAGACATTTTATGTGATCGCCGCCACGAAGAGTTAACACCTCCCGATACCTTCGACTAGTTCGCACAATAAATTGTTTTCGTCCATTAAAAATCGCCACCGCGGAAGCGGGGAAGCGCCGGGAATTCCTCCTCGAGCGGCTCGTTAGTTAGGAAAATAATATCTTCGACACCGTCCGAATAATCCGGTTCCTTTTCCCCCGGCACCTCGCGTCCTTCCGCTTCGCCGTCGATTAGAGTAGGCTGAGCTAGTGAAGTATCTGATTGAATTACATATTTTAACAACCAATTCTGTGATTAATTTAAAACCGATTTTTAGATGTAAATTTAAATTATATAATTTGAGGCTGTTAATCACGAATTTTTAATGATTTGGTTTGTTCTACTAGCTCGCCCTAATCGAACGCGAAACTCATTAACGCAGGTACATAAAAATCATGGGCGTCGTAAGAAAAGTGCAGAAAGGCACGCTCATTTTCGAATTTTCGAAAAAGAACAGAAAAATATTTAATTAAAATTTTTTAATTCAAAATTTCAAATACTATGCTGTTATAAAATAATGAAAGAAATTATAAAATTTTTTTCAATTCAATAATAAAGCGCACTTCATATATATAAAATGCATATGTAATCCTGACGAGAAAGATTTTATATTTTCAAAAATAGCCAACAATTCTGCGTGCCCCTATGAAAAATTCTAGCGGCACTCATGATGATAATTAACGAAATGCACTTAGGTACTCGGTCGAACATGACGAGGCCTCAACATCGAATCCTCGGCATGTTCAAAAAGGCGCGATTCTGTTCATCATGATTGACCGCAAGAGAAGACTAACTTCTCTCCTTCTTCCCTTCCAATTTTCCTAAAATTGCTAAAAAAATTTGCAATCAAATCGAATACTTTGCATATCTGTTACAATAAAAAATCTCACATATATATATATCAATCGCTATAAAAAAGATTTGGGATTAATTTCGCATTGTGGCGGACAAAACTGAGGGCGGACTTACCGATTCGAGGGCAACCAACAACTGATCTAACGACATTCTAAAATAGACACGCGTGAAAAATCTCAGGACTCGAACTTTGTCACAGCAATAGCGTTTAATGCATTAGACGCTATTTATACCCGCGCGAAAATAATCTTTTTCTCTGGAGTTCCGCAGGTAAAATTAGGAACATTATCAAGCTACCTTATTATTAGATGCTAGTTGTGGGACTAGCATCAAAGACTGGAAAATAATAATCAAGAAGAAACGTTCTACGTGTCATTCCCGATGACACGAATGAAATAAGTATAAATAATATAGTAAAATTAACGACAAAATCTATAATTATGACAAGTAACGTTAATAAATTTGAAGGGATATTCCAGTTATAACATCTGTTATAATTAGCATTATTATGTTATAATCGTTAGTTTTATGGAAATTTTCATTGATGTCCATTACGATCGCATGCCAAAACGTAATAATTAATTATCAATTAACGATCTGAAATATTTTTACGCCTATCGATCAAAAACATTTTTCAAAATCATTCGAGCATTATATTTTCAGAACGCAGTCAATGTAAATGTAGCCAGTACCTTCTGCTAATCAATATTATTAGCTACATTACTTTTCAGCATTTGAGACCATTTCCTGTTTGGTCATCCACTTATGCCTCGTTACGTCTATTTTTATGGGAGAGGGATGTCCAATCCCGTCCTATTATTGTGACTTCACAAAAATGAAAGTTTTACTGTATATTAAAATTTGAAAATATGAATCTTCGGAAATCAAATAAAAATAAAAATCATTCAATAAAAACAATAAAATTATATCTAAAACACTAAATATAAAAGAGGAAGAAGAGAGGAATTTTACCTACGGAACTTTTCGATGCGTTTAATGAAATAAAACGCTTATCGTATAACAGAGTATGCCAAAAATCGCGTACTCTTTCTTGATCACAGACGACATATTCTTTTATTAACAAAATGATTAAAATTGATTCTAAATTGATCAAGAAATTCGTATACGCAACAGAGTACGCGACATATTCTGGCACATTTCTTCTGTATACAGCGGCTGTTCGACGCGCCAAATACCTTTCGCAGTGCATTAAAGAAAGATTGATCCAAGCTGCCGAGTTAGCTTCCTCAGAAACGGCGATGTATCTGCTCGCACCGAGATCTAACGGACGAATAACGTCCCGCGGAACTTTACATGCTTCGTCGCGCACACTCTTCCCCTTATAGTCGTATCATTCATTGTCATCTCTCCCTTTTTCTCTCACACACTCACGCTTTCTCACACACATTCTTTCTTTCTCTTTCTCTCTCTACGCGCACGATGCATTCTTGAAATCACGATAATCCTGACGATAATTAACCACGATAGTAAAAGCATATAAGCTATACAGCTACCATTCTGTATCTACAATATAGTTTTGTATGTATAATATATATATAGATTTCTTTTTCTTTCTCTCTCTTTTCCGATTTTTTCCTAGCTCTGGTCTCTCGTATCATAAAATGAACATTTTATGAATAACATCATAAAATATCACTGTCTCGAAAAGCGGTTCAATGTTCGCGCACTGACAATTCGTTCGTCGTCGTCGTCTTTTACGTGGACGCTTCTTTTCTGTGTTCGAAAACCGGAGATAGCCTGGTGAGGCTTGTGGTGAGAGTTGAATCTTTCACGGCGAAGAATTAACTTCATGTTCCAAGAACATTTTAAGAGAGATTCCAGTCTCCTCAACAAGAATCGATAATTTCTTGCCTCATTTTCTTTAAATTCTGATCAAGCTTGCCCTCTTTTCATACCCATCGAAATATTTCTTCTTGTTCCCTTTTAAACGTTTTCATGATTAAAAGACACGAAGTCTTTTAGATATCTTGTTCGACCTATTGTCCATTTCATTCTTCAAATTCCCAACAATCTGACAGCGCGTTCTTTCTTATCTGCAATTACATTCTTTTCGTTTCAAATGTTTTCGCTACACGTTTCTTCAAAGATGAAACTCTTTTCTCTCTCTCTCTCTCTCTCTCTCTCTTTCTCTCTCTCTCTCTCCAAGAAGTCATCTTCTGAACTTGTTCTTCAGCCTACGAGCGTATTTGGAATGCCGACGCTTTCCTTATATACCGGCATCCTCTTCGAGCCGCTTCTTCATCGATGCGTTCTCGATGCTTCGAGCTGCCCAGCCGTGATTTCTTCGGTAGCCTCGGAGCTGAAGTCACGCTTCCGATAATGAAGGAGGGTCCGTCTCACGTGCGCGTCCCCGCCGCCTCCGTCGCGCGATCATTACTGCAGCACGCAGCACTTGCACTTAGGCTTTTTCTTCAGGGTGACGTGTTCGACCTGTGATGCGTCGCCCGGGCCCTGCGCCGTCATCCTTGCGACTTCCACCGTCGCGGTTCGGGATGCGCCGACCTGAATCAGATACATTTCATTATTACAAATGATTACTAAAATTATTTCGTTTTTGCTGTGATTCCTCTGTCTTAATAATGTTCAGTTTGGTAGAGCTTTAAACTTTAAATACAGGTACTGTCAAATTAATGTTAAAACAAAAATTGAATAAGTTATACGTTGTTTTACCTTTTCATTGACAGGCTGGTTGCCAGTTTTGGAAGGAGTGCCACCATGTGCGCTGCCATTCTCCTGGCCCGGCCTCGGCGACGAATGACAATTTCCGGATTTAAGAAGTGGACTGGTACTAGAGTCGCCGGATTTGCCGTCGCATCCTGGCAACGGCGGTGCGTTTTGACCCGGGGTTGGCGTGATCGGCTTTCCGCCCTTTATCAGCTCGACGATCTCATCGGCTTCCCGAGAAAGATCGCCATCCGGCCTGAACGGGTTGTCCCAGCCGCTGTCCGTACTGAAATTAAAAGAAATTAATTAATTAGTTTTGTGTGAAAAATCCTCTCATTATAATTTGCAATTAAATATTAAATCTCGAGATTCAGACAATTCTTGCGTAGAATCATGGGTTCTACCGCAAACTTTCAATTACCAATATTAAATAAATCACGATATTACGTCTCAAAAACTTAACTTTACAAACAGGATTTATTTCAAATTAAATGAAAAACAAAAAGTTATTTCGAAATTATAGTTTCGTTCGTAAAGTTTAATACGCAGACCTTTATCCTTCTTGATCTATAACTAGATATAAACTTTTAATTTTAAAATAAGATTTATTCCAAATCAATTGGAAAACAAAGAAATTATTTAGTTCGTGAAGTTTACGAAACATGGTTTACGAAAACACCATCTTCGTTGAAGTATAACTAAATATAAATACATATTTATATTTAGTTACTTATATTTAGTTACTATAACTGAATATTATTATTGTCACGCATCTTCTTTCTTGTCGTTTTATTTTCTACATGTGCTTGGATTTTATGTATTAAAAGTTTATTTCTATAAATATGAAATAAATAAATAATTAAAAATTTTGTATGGTTTCATAAAAATCTTCTTAAATTTAAATAAAAAATCTAACATTAACGTCACTTCTTATATGTCATTTATGAATAGTCCTATATTTGATAATATTATGCTTCTGGATAACATCTTGGCACGTGCTTCTGGATGATATCTTAATGATGGATCTCGCTGCATAAAAATTGTGTTTCATATGGAAAATGCTCTCTAGCACGAGATAATTTCTTGATACAAGATAAAAGATCGCGATCGTTGATATGACTGAGAAAAACCTGCTTCGTTGCGTAAAACTGTTATTATCATTGTTTCAACAAAAATTTAAAATTAAATAGATTACATATTAATATTGTAATGTAATAGTAAATTTTATCGACACATTAGTAATTAATATTAAGCAAATGGTTTAATTATACAATTTGTTCATCTTGTCTAAACTTAATATCTATTTTATTCATCCAAGTGTCAGTTTTGCGCACTCAAGCATTTTCTTTCTTAATAAAGTGCCAACTTAATGAAAACCCTTGAAGCAACAGAGCGTAAGACCAAGATTATCGATATTGACCTACTTATATCATTATAATAAGAAAAACAAAAACTATTTGACGTGGCAGAAATATAAATCCAATTAAAATATCTAAAATTATTTAAAAACTTACAACGTGCAAGACAAAACATTATAATCATTTAATAAAGCGAGTTCACGTTTCTTAAGATAAAAGTTATTTTGGTAAGCACCGCAGATGTGTTATTTCGCACAGAGATTTATTTTACTACTACTTTTCCATATCTATGTTATTTATCATGAGACTACAACGCAATTTCATCTCGAAAAATCTTTTCCGAAACTTTTAGATCCTACACAACTCTTCAGATCCACAAAAATATTGTACGTGCAATAACGTGCATTTAAGGGCATTATTATTAATAATGAAATTTTTATTACTTATAAATAAACGTAAATAAATTGTAAAAATTAAATGTCATATCAATTTTTTGTAAAAATTCGCATTTCGGATTACCAACTTCACAGACTCTTTGAGTTGATCATATGCTATCGACGACTGCCGACGGGCTCAAGACAAAATGTACGGGAAGAAAGGTTCTGGAAGACGCTTCCTTTCCTCGTTTCCTCGACTCTCTAATTAAAATCCGATTCACGGAACGCTAATCGCGGGCACACGCACGCCTCGCGTCGCTCGCAGCGGTTCTCAAGATACACCGCGGATAACAAGAACCGCAGCTAGCGGGTATGCGAGTTTTACAAGCCAGGTGGAATAATTTTGCAACCACCTTGAAGCGTACACTCGCGATAGGCGAGTCTGAATGAAAGTTTCGTATCGCGGTGCGGCGCGGTGATAATGAATAGGGACGTCTATCTTGCCGAGCATTAAAGCGGCACCGATACCAAGCAATTTTTTTTACACAATTTCACGTACGATATCAGAAGTGTCAAATAAAGATATCGCGCTAGTCAAGAGGCGTCTCTGCACACATTTCTGACGCATATCGAC
>VBVR01002668.1:0-21315 GCA_011638315.1 Tetramorium parvispinum
ACATAAAGCTAAATTTTTTCCCTTTCTTTCTCTTGCACAAGGTAGTTGGGGCTCGAATGGTTGCATTTACCACAAAATGCATGTGACATAAATACAGGCCGAAATAACGAAGGACGTGAGGATAATTTACATATCGAATTGAACGATAATTCGCGGCACGTATTACCGTCAATCATTTTTGCGGTTGATCAATAACATCGCCGAACTTTCAAGGATCATTCCGGCCTCGCCGCGATTTAGGAATTATTAAATACAATATGACTAATGCCCTCGATTACGACACGACGATCGTACACGGCCGGCGAGCGATGTAATGAGCGCGCGGTAGCGCTTGGAAAAAGGATAATTATCCACTTACGATGGGGCTTGCTTTAGTTTAGCGTTATTAGCGTGATGCCGGCCAAGAGAGCGGCGGTACGTGAAATTATAACCTGCAGTAACTTAAGGTAAACCAAGAGACTTTATTTATCGCCGCGTTACTTCCTCGTTTGTGTATCAGTGAGCGTTTACGCTGAACAAGAGATCTAAAAATCTCGACGTGGATATTTCGATTTATCTTCGTCACGCGCGCTTAATGTACATTTGTATAAAATCGAAATAACATCGTGAGATATTTGTTTAGTCGTTCTTACTATATTTAACAAATCGAGCTATACCTGGCAACCAGTTACAACTTATACATATTTATTTCGCGCGATATTTTCATCCTGCTTTTAGTTCGTAATCATCTCATATTAGCTAGGTTGAAGTTCCGTTTTTTTTTCTTTTACTTGCTCTTTTACCGGTAAGGCAAGAGAATCGTGTACGGTGTACGCGCAGGGTTGTGCACGGCGATCAATTGCGAATTTTCGCGGAGAGAAAACCGGAAAAGCGGCGAGGCCATAACACCGACGCCGGATTTCGCCTTATGTCGAATGGACAATTAATTCCTCGCGCGCGCGGCATCAACGTGTAAAATTGATAGCCGGCACCTGACATACCAGCCAGGTCGGTACTTCGTAACTGCCCATTACGAAGTTTATTACGGTTTCCCCGAGTACAACGACGGCTCTTACCATGGAAATGCGCTCGCGCGAAGGCGCACGTGGTAAATACGTGTCCGCGAATTACGCGGAGAAGGGACCTGTTAAAATGGCAGATGCTGGTTTCGCATTCCCGTTAGGTATAAATAACTCTGATCTCAACTGCGCGCGCAGAGAAGACCCTTATCGGAAAGCCACGAAAAATTGTCTGGGAATTTATTAAATAGTCACGTCGAGATAATTTTATCGACGCAGCTTACTAGCTGCACAAACGAAGAATTCACTACGAGTCGTAAAAAAAATTTATTCGCTGTGTGAACGAAATCAATTTGATGTATCTCAATATTACCTTTCTTTTTAATGCAAGCTTTATCTATTACAATTACATTTATCTTAACAACGGTTGAATGTCATTAAAATAAAATTAATCCCTCGTGCTGGCGAGTCACAGTCGTGGCGTCGAGCGCACAGTCTTGGCGTCGTACAATCACATCCTGTAGAAATTTGCGTGTATCTTGAAAAGAGAGCTCGACTTCCTGTGTCGCCTGTGCGTCGTGGCGCAACGATTAATCACCGTCGACGGCAATACGTCGCTTTATCAGCCGATTACTTTTCCCTTGCGTCATTAAAATCGGAAACAATCTGCGTAATATAATTGTAAAGCTGGCTTTTCTCGCGCGGAACGTTCGTAACGTTATTTATAATCGATCGCGATGCCGAACGATGCCGTCGAAGGAGGCTGCTTATCGCGCGACCGACGATATATTATCATTGATAGCTGGATACCTATAACCACCAAATGGATTACGCTTAGATTTACGTCGGTGTGATTGAACGGCGCGGAATTGTACGCGACGCTATGCTGAATCGGCGTGCACGTAAACGGGGACATTTGCACGTATAAATGCAGCAGATTAGCACGATCTATGCAAAATAAAACACCTTAACGCGGCGTCTCCAAGTTAATTTGAGGCATTAATCAAGCAAGTCATTTTAATCGTGATTTTCTCAGAACCTTACACCTCTCGTGCCGTATCTTCCAAGTGCTTTGACACAACTGAGATACGATCTCATTTCCGCACCTCATAATAAAAATCTGATGATATCTTGATATATATTTAAGAATAAAAAACAAGAATGGATTTAAACTGGATTAATTAAAGTAGATAAGACATTTATATCATTATTGATTCTACATTGCATCTTTTTATTTAAACCGTTTAATTTAATTTAATTTTATGCAGCGATATGATGACGATCCAAGCGGTTAAACGACATTTCGATGCATCGTCCATTCCCGTTCACCATTTTCAGCTACTCAACGTTCATTTAATTTCCGATTAAAATCTTAATCAGAGACACTCCCTTTCTTCATTATTCCGCTAATAGAGTTGTCGAATAAGCAATAAATTGTACGTCACGAAAGCGACTTTTCATTAACGTTCACGCATACGTAAAAGCAAGAAATTCCTTGCAGGAAGGGTCGAAACTTTACAGGTTTGGCGCAAGTAGGATGCGGCGCAACATAAAAGCGTACGGAGATAGATATTAATTGGTGCCGCGGCCTGTACGTACGTAATTTAGAATCGAATTATCGGAATATGTGCGCGCGTTGGCTCCTCCGGACAAAATTAATAACGATTTGCGATAATGGGTGGCCTCCCGTAAATTACGAATCGACAAACAGGCCCCGTTTTTAATTTCGTTCGCCGCGCGTTTGAGGCGAAAGTGCCGCAGCGCGCTCGCAAGGAAAATATCGCCGTGAAACGGAGAACGAACGGCGAGATATAACTGTAATTGAACGGCTCTTAAATATTCATCGAGCGTGGTTCATTCACGTTAACTCCCGTTCATCGTTGCTATTTTAGTGACTCTACGGCTGAACGGATAAAAACGAGCGTCAATGACACGGCAGTGATAAATGCCGGTCCTTAAGCTCGACTGCCTCCGCTCGCAGTGAGGTTTTACTACGCTTCAGCGATCCTCGATTTTTATATCGGATCGTGCCGGAAGCGGTTTCCCTCTCGCGGTCGTTTCCGGTTGTGTACCCGTGTACAGCGGCGCGCTGATGGCGAATAAAAAAACCGCGGCTGCGAGGTGGATAATAATTCATAGTAATGACGCGGCGACGAGTATGTTCTGGAGAGGATAATTCAGTATTATACGGCATTACATTATAGAGCTTATAGACATATATTACAGTTTTTTTAATGTCGCGCACGATAATGCTTGTACTGAACACTGCGAAAACATGAATTGCAGAAAGGGAAGCCAGCGGTTCCGGGGTCGCTCGCGGTGCTCCGCCGGTTTCGGAGACGATCAATCCGGACGACGAGCCGGAAACGGACGATGTCGGAAGCACGAGTGGAAAGAGCGTTCCGACGGTGGTGAATCCTCTGCTTCAGGAGCGCTCGAATTGCGAGGAACTGAGGCACGTGGTGTGTCACCTCGAGACCAAGGATCTCTGGGACAAATTCAATGAGCTTGGCACAGAAATGATCATTACAAAGACTGGCAGGTAAGGTCAAAGTACTTTAAATTATCAACTTCCGTTGCGTAAGAGAATGATCGATATCTGATTTGTAATGCTTCTTTATTTATCGGTATCGGAGATAACACTGCAGGCGTTTCAGATAAACATCGATAGATTTTAACTTACGCGATCGGAGAGTGTCGAATTTTCAAGTTCAATGACGTCATATGTATAATTATTATTTATTATAGTTAAATCTTTTTTTAATATATCATAATTTTAATTTTATTTTTAGTATCTGATGTACATTACATAATTTTGTATTGTGTAACATGATTTGGTAATACATACACATCGCACGCAATCTGCAGTTATCTCCGCTAGCGTCAAAGTTGACATAACAAACGATAAATATAAAATTGCGTGCAACTGCTTGAAAGCCCGAGTTATGATTATTATTTTATTGTACGTTGTTACTGAGATAGAAAGAGAATAGTGTGTCGCGCGTGTTTTACGACGATTAATCGAAGGATCGCAGTCGGAAACAATTCCAGACCCATTCCTCGAGGGGCGGAGGGAAAGGAGATAAACGCGATCCCCGAGGCAACCAGATGCTCCGGGGAATTCCCTCGGGACGATGTACCGCTAATGCATCGCAGGCTGAATTTCTCTCTTGGACAACGTCGGGGCGATTGACTCTTTCTCATTACTCGCGGCCGCTCACCCCTTCGGTCCTCGTCCCGAAACCGCCGTCGCCCCCGGGGCGATGTCGCTGCAAACTCAATCACGTCCTGCCACGGGTCATGACGCGACACCCACGAAAATTCCCAGGGGGAGGGGGACAGGCGATAGAAACGGGCTAGGGTTAGGGCGAGAGGTGTCGTTACCCTGAGCAAGCTGTCACTCGCCTGACACGTTACACCGAAACATAAGCAAACGTCCTAATCACATTGAAATTACGATCCTTTAATCGCGGCAATCGTGCGAAAAAATAGGGGAAAAAAAACGATATTATTCGGGGAACAATCAGCAGTCTAGAAGTTTGTTGAGATCAATCCTTTACAATACGCGATGTAGAAACTATTATTCTTGACGAAATATAAAGTGATGATAAAAGTATAAAACAACAAAAGTTTGAACACTTTAAAGTTTTTAATCACTGTTTTACGAAAGATAAAATTATCAAAGCTATAAATTTTTTGTCACAAAGTCCATTATTTTTTATATTTTTATATTTTTATTTAAAAGAAAATAATTTTTATTTATTTAAAAGAAAAAGTTTGATTTGAGAAAGGAGAGGAAAGAGAAAGAAAATTGGCGAGAATATTAGTGAGATCGATGCAACTATCTATCCTGCGGTAAACCGACGTTATTATTTAACAAGTGACTGGAGATCGTGAATATAAAAAAAAAACGCTATAGACGCGGTATGGATCACGAACTCGGAAACGGCGGCAGAGAAAAGAGTAAAGACTTAAACATAAAACTTCTCAATTGGTTCGGGAATGTAAAAACGCAGCAAGAAGTAATCAGTTAGGTGAAATGTAAGCTTTAACACACGTGTACACTTACAACATTTCCGCTTGCCTCTTGGTGAGTAAACAAATTCAATTGCGGATAACAAGAAAGTAACCTAATGCAACATATCGTACAAATAAAAGGATAAGAATGCATACACACAAATATACTCCAGTAATATAAAACTGCGAAAGAGTTAAGATTACCTGAGCGCAGGGAACATAGACGGGAAAAGGAGAAGGGATCGGCAAGGGGAAAGGTAGGAGAATAAAAAGCGAGAAACGAGCTGGTGGCAAGCTGGCGGGTTAAATTGCTATATTGACCGTCAGTCAATTAGTCGGGTCGGTGTAGAAACCGGGCGAGCTTATGCTAGTTTATAAGGGTCCTTGGGACGAGCGGTGGCGATCGGAGGCGTGAGGATTCGAGTGGGATCACACTGTGAGGGGAGAAGTCCAGGGAGGGATCTTTCAGGGCTGCCTATTCGCGGAAGGCAGTCGAGAAGTTTTATGTTCGCGGTTTGTCTCGAGGCTCGCGATATACCACCTTCTCAAACATATATCTTCGACTTAACGACGGAAATGCTAACATTGGACGTGAAGTTAACTATCGACGTAGAATAGCCCTTTGTATCGATGTGATATTCCATAGAATGAATTGATCGTAGTGTAAGAAGCATTTTTACCGTAATTGTAATACAAGTTATTAAAAAAAATAGACAGAAGTAATGACGAGTCATGTAAATAAAATCCTGTTTATTAATCGATAATGAAAGAATATTTAATTAAATTATACTATGGGTTACAATCGATTTTATAATGCCACGTAATTTACACTTTTTTTAATTTATTGTCAAAATTTTCTTTTATGCATTTGCCAAGTATTAAGAGAAGGTTAAGAATGCTAGCCCTGAGCTGCAGTCTAACAAGATGGGGTGCGAGAATGGTCGCATAGAATAACACTGGCGGAATTCTCAAGGAACCGAGAGACTTTCCGGAAGAAAAAGGAGGCGGAAAAGATGGGAGGGACGACGCGGCCGACGCGCGCCTAATTGCCCGCCACGACGAGCAACATCCCTGCTCTTTATTCGTCGTAGATTTCCCTCTTCTGCGGGGGGAGTTCGTTCCTCCAGCCGGGTGCGCGCCTACTCGTGCGTCAGTAATTAGATCTGCGTCTTAGCGACATTGGTCGACGCTCCCTTCAGCCGTCAACTTACCGCCCCTTATCGTCCCTTAGACTTTCCGCTAGGCAGTCCTGGTACTACCCTCGGCGACCCCTTCTCTTGTCTTTCTTCCATTACGCTTCTCGCTATCTATGGAGATTTTCAGAGCAGAGTTCAATCTTCTTGCTCATGCTTCACTCATAGATTTTTTGAATGTAGCAACTTTATGTAATTTTTCTTGTAAAATGTAAAACTATAAAATATTGATTATGTAAATTAGTGAATTGTATTTAATCATGGTCACTGTTTAATATTTTACAGATTCGTCTTTTATTTTATTTAATGAATATAGAATATAAATTTTTATTTTGTATTGACCGTAATTTTAACATTTGTTATAACTGGCTTAAGAATCATTACCAGTGAAAACACATTTAAAAGATATCTAAAGAATCTCGTTTTACACGTTTAAAAAATGTCTGTACTCCTTATTTTTAAGGATTTCTATACTTAGATTGAATTTTCTGACGTCCTGCATAAAGCCATCTTCCTTACGGCGAGAATTTGGCGAATAATCCGGTGGAAAAAAAGTCGCAGACATTCTTAGAGTTTGTGCCCGCATCACAGAGAAAAATGGTCGCGCGAAAGGGGGAAGGCAGGGTTGAAAATCAGGCACAAACGAGGGAGAAGGGAGCTGGGGGCGGGTGTGATGCGAGGGTGAGGGTCCACCTTCTCCCTCGTTCAATTCATTAACAAAAGACGGCTTGATAAATAAAAGCATTACTCACACTCGTGGCGCTGGCGGGATGAATGCATACCGAGTCGACAAGGACCGAGGAGAAGACGTAGATAAGATCGGCGGGTGTCCCCGCGTTTTAGTGGTCGAGCAGCGGGGGGCCCGACACGGTATTAATGTTTGGCCTCCGAGGCAAAACATTCACGCCAGGTCCTTTGCCCCCGCGATCCCCTCGCCACTAATCCCAAGTCCGGGCCCATCACCCTCTCGCCCCTGCCGATCTTCTTCCATCGCTTATTCTCTTTCCGTGCTCTTTCGATGACCGTGAGCGGGTCAACCCTAAAATTATCGCGAACCATCCCGGATCATTGATTGTCGAAATGCGACGCTTTTGTTTCCTAGAAAAGAGAATTCTGGTTCTGTCATTAGCAGAAAATGAAGTATCAAGTAGATCTCAATTTTTATTTGTTACTTTCACTTAACAGTAAGTTGTAAATGTTATTCTAAGAATTGCTTTATAACAAAATTGTTAGAAAACATTTATGGTTTTTGAACTGAGTTGAGAGAATCTTAACTTAACAAATCTCAACTTAATGAATCAATAACAAATTAAAAAATTGTAGCTTTAATTTCTGTATTTACGAAATAATTGATAAAATCAAATTGCTACTAATTTGGACGACGATTACATTACTAATTAGAACCGTTTAAAAATAGTATTTAAGTTTATGGTAAGAATTCTAAGGATTCTCCATTGACCGATGATATATTCGTGTTTGCGCAGGCGGATGTTCCCGACGTGTCGTGTCTCATTTAACGGATTGAAAGCGGACAGCCGATATGCAGTCTTGATGGACATCGTACCGGTCGACAATAAGAGATATCGGTACGCATATCACAGGAGCTGCTGGTTGGTGGCCGGAAAGGCAGATCCGCCGGCGCCAGCTCGGCTCTATGTCCATCCGGATTCGCCTTTCACGGGCGAGCAGCTCCGAAAGCAGGTCGTTTCCTTCGAGAAAGTCAAGCTCACCAACAACGACATGGACAGACATGGACACGTGAGTATCTTTAGAAAAATCTTTCCATCCCCGTTTACCCTGTCTCATTAAGATCAATCGCTGAACTGCGCAGATTGGCAGAATAATTGAATTGCCATGATAATTTCTGTCAATTTTCAAAAGACGTTGAATAAATAAAGACTAGAGGAAGAATGACGGAAAGCGTATTAGTTTCGTGTCGCTAATCGAATTAGATTTTAAAACTCGATGAAGCTGTGAATAAAAACTTAGCAGTTCAACGCTGATCATTTTGCATGAATTATTTTCGTACTTCCGGCGTTTCTATATTGGCGCGCTATAAAAAGCAAAATCCGACGAAGTACAGACTCTAATTCACGCTACGACGGATGTGTTAAGTTTCTTATTGGATTAATTAATTAATAAGCCTCATTCGACCGTCTATTTCTCGTACGAAGGCATTCGGATTAATTCCTCGTGACACTTGTCAGACCACCGCGAGGATCAATCTCTATTATTAAGTTCTTACAACTGCAAGATGAATAACTTAATCGCACGATTCGCGCGCGTTTACACAGTAACGTGCATTAATTTCTCAACACGAATGTAAAATGCGTTGCCGTCATTCTGAATGATCTGCAAACCGGTGACAGGCGAGATGGAATAAAATTTACTGACGCTTGCTCCTTATTTCTCATCTCCAGATATGTAATTAGTATTAAAAAAGATAGAAATAAAGGATATATCGATTACATCGTTATGTGAAAATAGAAAGGCACAAAATATAATTATTTTATAACATTTCCTTTAATCATTTTTATAATCTTTTTAATAACATTTTTAAAAAATTATTTCTAAAAGGTGAACGTTTTACTTATCGAAAAGCGTTGATATTTGATATATTGCCAGTTAAGATAAAATATTATATTAGTTACATCATGTTTAAATCTTATGATTGTCGTGTAAAGGTTTATACTTTTTTTTAGATAAAATTCGATAATTAAAATTAAAATTCTTTAAGTCTCCACATCTCAAGAAACAAAGTTCCACCGAAGACAACCACATCTTCGAAAAAAAAGAAACAATGTCGTTTGGCGCATCCCGTTTAGCTGGTTTTCATTAACGCGCGTGCGAGAACTCTATCGAACTGTCGACATTTTCTGACGGACGGAGAATTTTCCACGTTTTCTCGCGACGGGGGAAGGAAGAAGGGGTTGGGCAGACATGGTCGTCCCGAGACAACTCGCGCATTAAAGTTTTACACGTTACTTGGCGCAGCTGCGGCTAAAAGTACGACATCGTCGGCATCGAAGACAGCGAGTGCACGCCTACCGCGTCCTCCGGTTGTTGCATTAATAAATCGACCGGCATCGATTGTTAGGTTCAACAAAGTTCAGCAAAGTGGAGCGCAACACGGCGGCATTTCGCCTTGTCGCGTAAAGCATTTATCTTACCCTCTCGCATTTCACATGGTTTCGAAATACATTTTTCTTCGGATAATTTTCTTTTTCTGTAATCACACACCATGTGACACGGTCGGCATAGGTTTGCCTAAGAGAGTTTGCAGCCGGTAAAGTTCGGTGATGACATTGCGAAGAGAGAATTTTGAAGTGCGTGAAGTTACAAGAAAATGAAGTGATGACGTACGTACACATTTTCAATGTGTGCAGCATTATATTCGCATTTAGAAAGAATATCATGAGTGTCCTATAGAAAGAGAGAGAATTAATTGAGTCAATTCTTCACGTTGCTTTAAAATCAAAAAGTCATCAAGGATGTCATCACCGCAAATTCAACCAACCTCGCGACCCACCGCACGTCTCGTTTACGAAAAGAAGAAAAATGACGTCGATAAAGCGAATTTCACCGTAGCGCGATTTAGTCGCTTCACGGGATAATTTGACAGTTCGTTGTCTCGTTTGTCATAAGACACGGGAATCTCAGCCGCGTCTTCGCCCACCTCGCTCTTCTTTCAGCCCTCTCCCTCCCGCTCCTCCTCCCCTCCCGTCTCATTGTCAGCCCGAGCTCCTCTTTCTCGCCGGCGCATCGGGGCCCTTAATTCATCGGATGACTGACGTAAATAGGAACTCCGATCGGGGCAGCGCTTCTTCATGGTACTCATTTTGTATTCAGGGTATTACACGCTGCCAGACGCGGGCAAAGTGATTCTTTTGAACGGTAACGGGGAGCGCGCCCGGCCCGAGATGCTCCTAATTCATACGCTTTTTCTTCCCGCGACCGATCTCCGCCGTTGTTGTGTTAATACTATCGCACGCCCTCGGCTTCGTCGCCGATTCAAATCCCCGAACGACCAAAGTCAACGCAACGTGAAACTCGATGTAATCTCGCGTCTTCGTCACCGGGAGAAGATGAGCCGTCAGCGATTCGAGGGCCCTAATAGTACCCTTCGAAATAAGGGCTGGATGGAAATGCGAAGCACAAAGAGACGCGTGAAACTGTCTGACGATATCCATATCATTTAGTCGAGTCGTTCAGTTAGTTCGTTCCTTTAATTAGACGAAATCGGACACCCGCGATTTCTGCGTCGAGAGATCTCCCGATTGCAATAAAATCATTTTTATCCGTCTCTTTGAGTTATAACATGACTTGAGAAGGAACAGTCGTTTAAACTTTACCTGCGCAAGGTGATAATTTATAAATGACAATAAAAACGTAGAGTATCGAAAATTGAAGAGCGTCAATGCTAGAATAACAGACACATTGTGCACTTAGAATATAAATGCACTTAGAAAAAAAAGATCCGATATATATTAGGATCGTTTAAATTATACAAGTAACTATTGTAAAGCTCCCGTCCAATACTTGGCAAATGCGAGCGGAAGGATGAGAAGAAAGGAGAAAGCGTCTATTTGGAAAAGCATTCAAGCATTTATCTTGCCCACGCGTTTATTTGCGAATGTGTCTTGTTATTTCGTTATATGATATTGTATGTACAACTGCGATAATTTGCAGCTGGTCCTGAACTCCATGCACAAGTACCAGCCGAGGATTCACCTGGTGAAGAGGCCGGACTCGGGCGCGGCGAAGCCGATCATGGACCTCGAAAAGGAACCGCACAAGACCTTCATATTCCCGGAGGCCATATTCACCGCTGTCACCGCCTATCAGAATCAGCTCGTAAGTTTCACTTTGTTTCTCGCTACCGTTGTGCACTCCCGTTCTTTCTTTTTGCCCGCTCGCTCTCTTTCTCGCGCCCCGCACGCTCCGTCCTACCTTCGCTCGACGGGCCCGTAACGTCTGTCCGGTCGTCCGTCTGGTCGCCTCCGGTCCTCACAACGTCTCGGCCACACGGGACTGGTTCCTCCATTTCGCCCGCCGCGGCTCTCTTTCATCCTCGATAATCGTTTCTGTCGAGAGCGAGCGAAGACACTGGCGTAACACCTCGCTGATATGTCGGCGTTAACGAGTGCCGCTGGATATGCTACACTCGCGTATCGAGAGAACCATTTGCTTCCTCTTCTTGTGTATCGAATACTATGATATATGAGATATTTTATGGCTTTTGCTATTTTTTTTAACATACACATTGCATACTTATCAACGTTTTCCTCTCGAGATTTGATAACGAGGGATTTCCTATTTCAAAATTTATATGAGGAGTGAAAAACATATGTTTTTCCAATTGATATAATTTTATTTTTTATATGAAATAATATACATATATAAGGATTGAGTATGTAAGACATTCTAACTTGGAATACAACTCTTACTCAGTAATACAGTGCAGCAACACAGTGAACGCGAGGTAGTAAATGTGTGCTAGGAACGTGATATTCCTCAAATAGGCTTGCCATTGTTAGAACACAGTATACAACCACCAAAAGGCGTACTTGCAACAGTCGAGACGATCGTAAGAAGAAGCCGCGTCTGCCAGTCGTACTCCCGATCTCTCGACGAGCCGTCTTCCGTGTCCAAGTTCAGATTCCGTGTTCAGTGCACGAGAACGACGGGCATTATCGTATTTCACGATAGTCGTTTAGAGCCGACCGCGGCGTCATGTGTGGTCCAGGTCAGCGTCGTTCGCATTCCACGGGCGTCGCGGCGCGTCTCATTCCACCGCCACCGTTGCCGCCGCGCCGTCGAGCAGACTCAGTTTCGTCGTCCCCTCTGCGCCGCTGCCTGCGGCGGCTGGAATTTTGGATCTCGACGTAGGTAAGATCTATGATCCTCAGAGGCGACAACGGACAACTATCTGGCATCGTTTCCGATGCTTATCCCGATCCCGTTTAATCGATCTCTCTTCTTGTTGCCGCGAGAAGCAGCATGGCGGTCGTGGATCCCCTCGAGGGATGACAGGCTTTTTTTCGGAGGGAGAACGTGTACAACTCCAGTTCGATTCGGCCGAAATTCTTCGCTTTAATTTTTGAAGAGCTGTGACGCGCACGTGGCATCGTATGTCGCTTTTGTTTCTATTATCAAAAACAAAAATTTCTATAGAACGATCACATTTTTATTTATGAATAATTTCTTTTGCACTTTAATTAAATTAATTATTTTGAGAGTGTAACATTTATTTGGAGCTTGAATGTTACATTCTTTTTATTATCTTCTTTTTAGTTACTCATTAAAAAAATATCTATTTGAATGCTTTAAAGATAAATAATTTTAACGCATGAAGTATATGTAACAATAATTGTGACTCCAATTTTCCTAGAAATAGGAAAAAATTAATGATGATCCGAGAGTTAATTTATCGTGATATTTGATATAATGAAGTATCGAATGTTCGATCATTATCCGCGTTGTCCGACCGTTGCAAAACGTTTCACTTAGATTTGTCATCGTTTCGACGAAGCTTTTGACGAAGACGGCGCGCTCCGTCTGCCGATGTAGACGGAAACCAATGGAATCGGCGTCGGTAACTCTAACGGGTGGTCTCGGGGGCCCACGACGGCTACGACGACGACGATGAGGACGACGCGGACGACGCGGCTGTTGATGATGATGATGAGGTGCGAAGAGACGCCCCGGCAATTACCTCGGGCCAGTTTCTCTTCCACGGCGTCCTCTCTTTTGTGCCTCTCGCTTTCTGCGTCCTCTCGTCTCGTCATTATGTTCTTTGCGGTTTCCTCGTCGCCTCCGAGCTTCTTCCGTCCGCCTGTGTGTCGCCGTTTCTCTTTTTTCTTTATCCCGCGCCTTCCTGGACAGACGCGTCGAATGTCGTCGACCGATCGTCATCTCGATCGTCGAGGTCTCTTCGGGATGATATCCAGCAAGTTTGATGTTGTTTCGTGCTAAGCAGAAATGAGGGCCAGACAGAAGCTTCATGCGAAATTTAACTCATAAATGTTGGCAGATTTATCGGAGGATTGCACGTATGTATAAAATATTTCGGTATTAATTTTATCTTTTTGATTTTTAATTGATCATTAATTAATGGTCTGCATTAGGAAAATTATAGAGATAGAGAGATCGATAGAAAGATATAGTAAATTAGGAATCCTTGAATTTTTTTGATAATAACATCAAGCGTTCCACAAACATGGCGGCGCGTGCGAAAGTTGCTGTCCCCGTGGCTTTTCAACGAGTTCGAAAATAGACGGGGTAGAATAAAACGATGGGAGAGGGAGAGGAGAGAAAGAAGCGGCGAGCGATCATCGCGAACGTCGACGGTGGGCACGGCGCGGGTCGAACAAGAGCAAGGAGACGAAGAAGGACAGAGGTGCATCGTGGAATGCGCGTTAGTGACGTAGAAATGCAGTCGAGCGCGCGACAGACGGCGGATGTTGCATGGCAGATGGATAGGTAGATACGACTTGTTTAGAATGTGAAACAAGCCCCCCGAGATTCGGTGAAAAAGGAGGCTACAGTTGTTGACAAGATCGGGATCGGCGATATATTAAAAAGACCGCACGGAGAGATAGTTAATGAGCTTACAAGGATATACGAGCCTGGAATAGTTGCGGGCAATAAGATAAAGCGAGAATATTAATAACATTAGTGGAATGCAGGTGGAAAAAAAATGAATGATGCCAGTAGTTTCAGCGCCAACAATGTAAACGGTCACTTTTCATTTTTACATTTTATTTGCATCTGATTAATAGTTCACAGCGTTCGCTATTTCGATTTTGCTAAGCAACATCAAGGAGATTCTTAATATTTTACAAAAAGGTTCATGCGGAGTTCTTGCGTGAAATGTGAGCTGCCACGATCAGCGGCGACGAGTCGCGGTTAGTTACCGATGGCAAACGATCTTGGCACTTTGGGTCGGACTCCCCATCGGCGCCGGTATATGTCCATATGTACAATCTCCCGGATTTTTGGTACCGGACTCCCCGTCCGGTATGTACCGGCTCGAAAGCCATTCGTCGCGGTTAGCGCGTTCTTCGTCACTCGTCGTCGTCGTCGTTGTCGTCGTCGTCGTCGTCGTCGTCATCGTCACAGTCATCGTCGGGGGTGCGCTCGTTTAGCGAGGACTGCCTTTTTTCCTCCGCACCGCCGCGTATCGTTGCGGATGGCGCTTTTTTGCCTCCTACTTCCCCGGGCAGGCTTCGCGCTTCCCTTCTCGAGCCTCGTAACGACCTATGCGACCAACTCGATTCGTCTTTCTCGCTCGCACCACGTCATAATTCATATCCTAACTGCCGCCTCTCTTCCTTCCCTCCGGCCGCGCGCTCGCCGGGGAGTTCCTCCATCCGTTCTGCCGGCTCCTTATCGCCCCCTGATGTCGCCTTCTCTCTCGTGGTAGTCATGCTCTTCGTCGTTCTCCCCCTCTCTCCTTTTCCTCCTACCCGTCGTTGTGGACATCCATTATACGAGCTAACGCTTCCACGGCCGGACTCCGTCGGAGACTTTGACGTTCCTAGCTTCTACTATTTTTCTGAAATTCAAATGAGTTATGAAACTTCATTAATGATAATTTTGAGAATAAACTCAATTTTAATATATCTTTAATTACACATACATTATTTAATTCAATTAGAAATCAAAATGTTGCGCAGAAAAATGCTGCTTTATCAAATTTTTATTAAAAAAATGTCAAATTCTTCAATTTAATTCATTAAAAAAATCTATTTATAATTGCATTCATAAGTATTTTCGCATATTTTTATTATAATTCGGAGATCATTCATTTTTTTAAAGATATTTATCAGAATTATAGTCACTGTCGACAATTGTCATCTTAAATGAGAGTTTTTAGATTTATGTCAATCCGCCGAAATCCTTTGTCATAGTCATCTTCCTGATTGTCGTTCGTTATTTGCAACGATGTTACTTCCACGGATTCTCTTTTGGTTGTTTTGCATTTATTTATCGACGACACAGTCGACGCTCTCGTGGTCGTCTATTATTCGCGATCCGCGTACTTTGTATTCGCTTTCATTGCTCTTGCTGACCTGAGAAGGTGCCCAGTGCTTCTCACTTTTAGAAATTTATTTGTCAACAAAGTAGCACTCCGCTTTGTAGTATTTCTGGTCGTCGTGTTGGAAGTCCAACTCGTCGTGCGGCAAGCTCGACATTTCTCGACTGCATGCGATATTACGATCCATTTTCATCTATTCTGCTTCTCATTGTTATCTTTATTAAGCTCAAATCTCTCTGACTGCTTGCAAGTTACATATTGTATTTATTTGATGGAGAGAAATACCTATTTAAAACTGTTGTCTTTGAATCAGCAAATTATATATTTGATATATAATGATGTATACATAAGAGCTCGCTTAAATCAAAGACGTCAACAAAGATTAGTCACGTTGAGAACTGTACAATTTGCCAATATTTAAATAATTAATGAGAGTACTATAATGTCATATTTGAACAAATGAATAATCCGCTGAATTCTTTATTTCTCTGTGTTTCATTTAAAACGATATAACATTTTTATTTTTATCACATATTTTTTTCTCTAGTGTCTTTGAAGAAATTTTTTATCAGATGTTTATAAAATTTCAAATGATACATACGTGTTGAGATGTAACTTTTCTAGCAAGAATTGTAATTTTATAAAGTTGTGTTAAAAGCAAATAAAAGTAAATTAATATAACGTCTTTAGTCTCCAATCACCCTACAATTATATCAAATTGAAATAATCGTATGAAATTAGGAGACTATAGAGTATCTAATAAATGATATTTCTTTCTTCTTTCTTCAACTTTGCTTCTCATTCCACGGCAGAATTAAGAAGAAACACACGCATAACGACTGCACGCGTTTCAGTTCCGAGTACCTAATTGCGCAAAGCGAAAACAGAGACGCGGGACATAAAGAACAATTTCTGACAATTATGCGATTACAAATAATTATTCTGTTCGTCGCAGGACGTCGTGTCCTGCGGATGCGCAAAATTGTGCTTCCAAGCACAATGCGCGTTTTATTCGATATACCCGGTGACGTAATTGCGACACGTTTAACGACGTGTTTGCGCTCGTCGTATCAACGTCGCAGGATGCGCGATTCCTCCGCCTGCAAAATTGCCATAAATTAAGTGCGTAAGTGCGCATTAATAGTAAATGAGCGCGGTTTGCTTTGCAATCGGCGCGATGCGGAAGTTTCATTCAAGGTTGCGAAACATCATCAGGTGTCATCATCAAAATGGTTCTTCGTCATTTTGTTTTTCTCCTATATTCATGGTTACAAGAATTTTCATTAATGTAAATTTCAGAAAATATACAAAAATCAGACTGTCTATTTAAAAGATATTTCAGTAAATATCGTTATATATAAACGTGTCTGTAAATTATTTTAAATTGACAAAGAATAATTATATTATTCTTGTCACTTAACTCGCTGGTATAAAATCGTGCCATAAACATTTTGACTGAATTCATAAAATCTCGGTGTAACGACACGCCAGAAATAATCGCTCGGCAGCGCTATAAAACCGTCGCTAGTCTATGTAGGGCAATGTCCAAAAATATGGGCGACTATGCCCCTTAACAATCGCCATATGTGTCGGGCAATAATTCAGACACTTGCCACCGTGTTCGAGCATTACCAAATGAGCCGAGCGGGCTGACTAAAGAGAGAAAACAGAACACAAGAGAGAAGAACAAAAACAGAAATAAGAAAAAGATAGAAAAGAAGCAGAAGGAAGGAGAATGAGAAATGACAGAAAATAGCGAGGAAGTTTTACGAGATTTTGAATTTTTCAAGAAGAATTTTCAGACTTTAGGCTTTACAGTATTTTTTAAAAATCTTTACAGTACTCTTTAAAAATCTCTCTAAGATTAAAAAAGTGTTCTTCTCTAATTCTTAGATTTTTTAATGTTAATATAATTAGATCTTGCGATTATTAAAAGTTTGAATTTATGTTTCTCAAACCTGAAACACCTACATCTTTTTGGTTCTTGGATTATCTGATAGTCGAATAATCGTTCTTCAATAAACGCATTTATAAATATTTTCTTCAATCCTCGATTCTGTTTGCGTCCTCTCGAGGAAGCGAAGATCGACGTTTAAGAGAAAAAGGAGGAAGCAAAGGGGGCAGAAGAGAGGCCGAAGAGGCAAAAGGCTATAGTCTTAGTGGCCGCAGGCGTCGGCGTCGGCGTCGGCGCGGGCGCGAACGAAAGAAAACATAAATAATCGCGTTCAAATGAGACAGGGAAGAGAAGGAAGAAGAGGAAGAAGAGAAAGGGCTGGGTCCCCTCTCGGAGCCACACACGGCGGCGTGCCGGTTGTGTGTCTCGACCTCGTCGAACCTGATGCCCGCCTGTGCACAATACTACTCCGCCCTCTCTCGTCGCGCTCTCGGCGAAGCTGAAGAGGAAGCTGATACGGGGGCACGACGAGAATCTCCGCTGTAATGCCACGCCGTACCGGGCCACAAACGCCTTCACGCTCGTAGATGACTTATCTATACAAAAATCATCGTCCCCGAGCCTTCAGAGCCGAGATACCTCGTGATTCGATGTCCCTCAAAGCTATGGACGGACTATATTAGAGCGCGAGATAAATCGCGTGTGAGAATTAATTAATTCGCGTTCCAGACAAGACAACACGCATATTGCGTGAGTGAGGAAATTAAAACGGGCGCTTTTACCAGTCGACGTCGACGCGACGTTAATGATCGTGTTGATATCACACTTTTCTCGAGACCCTTTGACACCGACGGCGGCTGCGTGTTGCCGTCGGGAATTAACGCTCAAGTGGTCGCGTGAATTTTCATGAGTTCGGTATTATACGCGATATCTAGCATATACCAAAAACATCAGTTGTTTTTGCCTGTGATAGAATGTTTCTTTCTTAGTATATACAGAGTACTCAAGATCTTCCGATTGTAATTTTAATGAGAGATATAGCGGCTAATATCAGTTTTTTCTCTTGAAAATTAAATATGAATAGATCCGAGGCTTATAAAAAAATATGAAAATCTTTTCGCATAATCACTTTGCAGAATTCCATTAGATACAGAAAGTACTTGTTCAAACGCATATATGCTTTATTTTTTTTTGCTTCAGTGTCTAATAAAATTGTCCAGACATTCGTCAAAGCATCAAAATTCATATCGTCATAGATTGTATAATCTATTTAGACATATATATGTATACATATGTATACATATTATATGTGTACAAATTATATAATATTTTATAACTATTATAAATATATACGTATATAATATGTATATTGATATTACGAAGAAAAAGATAGCTGAAATATTTTATAGGCGTATAAATTTTCCAAATTCGAAATGGAAATCCGAAATCATACACCGTGGACGTAAGATTTCGGGACCACCCCGTTGACGGAATCGTCGCGTTTGGATTAAAACGTCGCCCGTTGCGTCCGTCGCGACGTATTTATAAATCAGTTGGTGTATGATAATTTAATTTTATCGCTAGTCGTCACCATAACGGCAGAGCGGCGTTTCGGCAGCAAAGGGCGAAAAAAGGCGGCGTGATGGGCGAGCGAGCGTAGCGGCGCGAGCACACAAGCGGCACTAAATAGTGCGCTGAGGCGAGTGAGCGCGCGGGGCCCTCTCTTCCTCAATGAGCGTGTCTCTATTAAATCTATTATTAGATACCCGGACCTCGGGTGCGAAAGCATCCCTTTCAATTACCTACGGCTTCATTTCGCGCGGTCGTACCGAGCATGTGCGTCTCGAGGATCCGAGTAAAAGGGAACGATAACGCTTCGAGTAATCTCCCCCAAGGAGTTTCAAGGATCGCGAGAACTGTAGATATTATCCGGGAATCTAACGTGATCCAGATCGGAGGATTCGAGGATTTGAGGATGCGAGGATTGCAGTGTTGGAGGAAGTCGAGAAGTTAAGGGTCCAGAATCTCCGAATGTAAATATTAGAGGGTTCGAGAACTCGAGGATTCAAGCACTTCAGAATCTGCGTAGATCTATGTGGTTCTAGAATTTGAGAGTTTAGTCTTATATCCTACATTTAATAGGACCGGTTTTTTCAACTTCTTGGTAAGCTAACTAATAGTTAAATCTTCGTCTGTCTTTGTTTTATCTTCAAATTAGACAAGTCCAGACGTATGATGTAACATTAGCTAGAGCTTACCAAGAAGTTGAAAAAACCGGCCTACAAGCAGAAGCAAGACAATCTCTCGATATTAAAAGATTCGAAAAACTGCATTAGATAATATCTAATATAAAAATCAAATATTAACATATATTCGAAATATATTACATACATATCGCACATTATAATATACATATACATTACTTATATATATTTTAAGAATGTGAGAACTTGCTTTAGAAATATAAAGAAATATCGCCATTGTCAGTGAACGTCACTACATGATAAATTTAAATAATAACATTAATAAATTATTACGTGAAATAACAATGCTTATGCTTTATTTTGTAAGTAAGAATAGGTTACCGTGACATTTTTACTATTTTCGATTAAAAACCGCGCCAGGCTTTCCATTATGAGACATGATTTATCGTCGTGTAAGACCGCTGCCGCTATTAAACGTATGCACGCTATTAAACGCACAATGCCGCACACGCATTTTGACGCGATCGACAGGCGTATTCCCGATAAACGGAATATTATCGTTGCGTGAAATAATGCCGACTTTATTCCGCGCTAAGCTGAAGTTTACGATGTTTATCCGCCGCGTCGCCGGTCGCCTCTCGCGCAATTAGTCTTGCAAATTCGATTACGAGCGCGCGCCGGAACAATACGCGAGGCGTTATCGAGCGGTTATTAGTCGAGCCTTTTAATCATTTTGCGCACACGCTCCGCCAGCATTTTAATTTTAAATCGGCCTCGAACACGCACGTCTCCTCGAAATTTTCATAATCACTATCTCGCGCGTGCGCAATTAACGACTTTACCTATCAAAAATCTACGGCGCCGAGTTATTCTGGGAGTCGGGAAAAATCAGCTGCTTATTATTCAATTACGGTGATCTTAATCGTTGAGCATGAAAATCAGATGCCATAATTCAGATGGAATAAATTGAAGTAGCGTTGAAAAATACATTGCACATCATTTTAAAATATAATTCTTGCTTGGCAAGCGTTTTCTCTATCTTTTATTAATATAAAATCTATGTTAATAATTCACACTTGCGTCAGGTAATTCTTATAACTTCGTGACAGCTTACATGTACATTACGTGTATCAGATAAGAGAATATTACGAAATGACAAAATCTATTAGTTATTCGTGTTAGTTATTAATTAATTGTGTAAAAGAAGTTTCAACCGTATATATTGTTTGTGGATTTGACAAACATTCTAAAACGTTCATTTTTCTCGTTACATCAAATGTAATTCAGATCTGTATCATTCTTAGAGCTTTATTTGCTTGCGTGAAGAGAAGAGTAGTAAATTTAGGGTTCGACTTTTGATGTTTTCGACCGGTCGGCTTCCTTCGTCTTCTCTTGTGCCTTTGCGAAGAACTTCCTGGTCCCAGGTCCAATCGGATCGGCACGCTAACCGCGAGTACGTTGGCGTCAGAATATCCAGACCCGCCTGCATCCGCTCCGCCCACCGTGTTCGCAAATTCTCTCTCAATTTTCATCGGGCCCGGCGCTCTGCAGCTGGACGTAATTGGCTACCTGTCCTTCGATCGGCCGTGTCGATCTGTCCTCGGGCCGCCGGCCGGTCGACGACGGGGCCCTGCGTGCGTTTCCGACAGAAAATTGCTTTCCGCCACGCCGCGAACCTTGGAAGCGCGCGAATTTCGCATTGAAGTTTTCGTCGCGTGACACACTTTGTAAGTCGAAGCCGAGGCATTTACAAGTATACTGGGTGTCCTACCATTACATCTTACGATATGGATTTTTTTCAATATTTTTTGCGTATTGAATAAACATTAAATAATAACAATATTAGAATTGGAATGTAAAAGTTTATATAATTTGGGAAATTTAGCCGAAATATTATTAATCAAAATTTCATAATAAATTATTATATATATATATATATATATTATATATATTGTGTATTGAATTAAAT
>VBVR01002669.1:0-21290 GCA_011638315.1 Tetramorium parvispinum
ATATACATATATTGTATATACATGTATATATGTTATTATTATATTAAACGTAATTAAATATAAAATCTAATATGAATTTAACATAAATTTTTTGGATTGGCACTTTTGAAACCTAATATTTAATCATATTCGCATTAGGTTCATTAATTTTTGATAATAATTTTACACATTTTTATTTTTCAAAATAGATTTTATTTATGTTAGTTTGCGTTAATTCTTCCACATTTTTTTATAATGCAATCACAAAACAGTTCCTTAAATGCGCTTTTCGAGAATACACTTTTATTTGCTAATAATATATATATGATATAGCATTTATCTTGATAAAATTTTCAATTAAATAATACATATTTTTTTAGTAAGTTTTTTAACTCTACAAATTATACATACAGTAAATGGAATTATCTTCCCTGCTAATGAGCAGGCACAAGTAATGAATCACAAACAAGTTAAATTATTTCATTGCGATAAATATATATAATTGATCTTTCGATAATTTCGTATTGAACAAACAGGGTCATCATCTTAGGTATAATTCACGCGTCATTACATTCACATTTTGAAATCCTGAACTAATTCTTGGAGCGAGGTACGAGTTAAAGATCGTTGAGTCAATTGAATGAAATAGCTTCTGGCGGTGTAAACGCGAGTTTTATGTCTTCGACGTTTAAGTACCACCGATTTGACTTAATCAGGTGCAAGGAGATGGATGGTGTCAGGTCGGGGGCAGAGGAGAAGGTGAAGATCCTGGGTGCCGAGGCTGCCGAGCGGGAGGCGCGGACGAATGGGGTCGAGAGGGAATTGCGACTTGAGCGCGAGTGGAGGACCTCCTTGCAGGAAACATCGATCTGTAGCACAGAGAAGATCTCTCAATTACATCAGGAGATCGATCAGCTGAAACGGGTGTCCGAGGTACGTATCCACGTGCGATCTGTATTGCCTTTTAGGCGTACCCGCGGCGAATAAATCTCACGGTATCGCCGTTATCGTCGCGCCGACTCGTAGTTCAGACAACGGTGAGCCTCACGGAAACGGCGCGGCGATCCGATCTTTCTATTTAAATCTCATCCCCGAAACCTGGATTATAATCCCGTACCTAATTCAATTCGGACGCCGTTGCGGAGATTTATCTGCCTTTCGATAATAGAACCGACAGTAAGTACCACCGTGCCGTTCTCTGAAATAGAATTAATGAAATTTTTTTCAACTACTGGATTTTCATTTCTATGAATCCTTAAAGCGTGTCACGATTATGGAAAGTGCCGCATTATTTGGAAAGTCTTTAATAAAAATGAATTCATTTTTTCTTTTTCTAAATGAGAGACAAATGACCTCACATTTAATGTATGAAGCTTAAAAATAGATTTATAGATAATAGATATTCCTAGCGACGTAGAAAATTGAAAGTCAGACGGTCGACACACTAAACTACTATAAACTAAAGTAGACTAAACTAAAGTATTTTCTATGATATTAGAAGTTCAAGAATATATTCAGATTTTAATAAGTATATACAAGAATAATTATAAAATTTGAGAAAGGATAAAATTAATATAATAACATATCTGAGAAGAACAAAATTTAGATTAAAAGCATTCGGTGTATACAATTTTGGATATCAATTTAAATTGACATATTAATCGTCGAACGATACACGTTTGCATCCAAGTTGCATTCATACTCGAGTTACATTTCAGCAGACTTGATTCGCCCTTAATCGCAGTAACGGAATGAACATGTTATATGCCGGATAATCGTGATTACGATCGTTCCAGAGGTACTTGACGCTGCAAGAGGAGTATTACGCCCTGAAGGAAGTGTGCGGCGAGCAGGAACGAACTCTGGAAGAACTTGGGGGACAATTGAGCGCAGCCAAATTAGCGGCGGCTGAATTGCGCGAGGCCGCTTACAACGCTCAGCACCACCAGCAGCAGCAGCAGCAGTCGGCAGTGCAAGAGGGCTCGGTAACCTGGGCAAATGATCGGATGGTCACCCAATGCAAGGGGTGCAGTCGTGAGTTCAACATGACTCGTCGCAAGGTAATCAAACTTTTTAATTGCTCTCACGCCTTCGTAACTTTCCTCTCTTGCTCTCTCTCTCTCTCTCCCATCCCCGTCCCTCTTTCTCACTCTTACTCTGTCTAACTTTGCACCCCACCTCTCGGTTTCTCCGGCTTCTTCGGTGAAACTACCCTCCCCCTCGTCCCCCCGTTCCTCTCTTCCGCCTATCCGATCTATTCGCAGAGACGATTTCGCGCGCGCGGAGAGAGCCGGACTGAAAGCGCGGCGCACCGTACGTAATTGTTCAATTATCTCCGCCGTTCGGGAAATTACTGCTTACCCTGATGCGAATTCCAGCCGTCGGACTCGACGGAGGAGACAAGGCGAAGTAAGCGCGCGCTAAATGACCAGGATCGTTCGGATCGCATGGCGGCAGGGGCAGGGCGGATCACCGGCATCACCACGGGATGCACTTACCCACGGCGAAGATCTGATGGCGCGCAGGGCCGGGCGCTCGTCAGGTCGTCAGGATCCCAGGAGGAGATCGAAATCGCTCCTCGCGCGCAACAACTTTGATGCACGACAGTCGTATTATTAGAGATAGCGGGCTATCGCGTTGCTTGGGCCGGCAATTACACTTAAAGGCTTTCGTTTACCTAACTTCCCCCTTTATTAAATCGCGATAGGCCGTAATGAGGGCCGGAATTTGCGGATAGATAAGAGCCGGCTGAGGGATTACCGGCTTAAACAAGTTCTCGAGAGCGGCAGTTGTTAAGCACCTGCCGCGAGAACATGCCGGCCACACGTTCGTAATGCTTTTTAAATCGCTCATTAGGGGAGTGAGAGACGTGTCGCGTTACACGGTAAACGCGGCCGATTCCCCGGACCGAAAGTTCTCAGTGGGAGAGCTCTTCGCGCCGGCTCGCCTCCATTTTTCGCAGCGCGAATCACGCGTGCCCGCACGACATGGGCGCTTTAAAGTATTCGCGCGGGGATCTTGATCGTTCCGTACGTTTCAAGTTGCGTGCATCGATAAGGGTGGCTCGCGGCGCGCCAACAATGAGTGAGCGTATTCATGCATTTTCGTCATACGGATAAATTCTGCTAACGCAGAATTTATGCGCGGTCGAGAATTTATCGAAATTACGCGGACATGGGCGATAATAGAATTCATCGGAATTAGCTGTCGATAATCCGCTAATCGCTGCGGTGTAACCCGCTCGCGGCGATACCAGAGAAATATCGTGACCCCTCATTTGGTCGTCGACGATTGTCGTAGCGATTAATCCTGCATGTCCGTGTGTTTCTGGCTATCGCGCGGTCAATGAAAATTCTCCTCTGTAGCCTGGGACTACATTTGCGGAGCGGCTTTCCTACTTTTTCAGGACGTCCAATTACATTATTTGCACCATCATCCGACATACATTCATGATTACGCGTTGTGCATGCATGGCCCGCATGCATATTCAGTCGACAATGTGATAGAGACGTTGCTCGCCCCATAAAATACATTAGACCGTATTCTCTTCTTTGCTTTACGTAGCCGACGGTTCGAGGAATATACGTCGTGCCCGCGCGCGAGGGAACGGCTTGAGCGGGAAGGGTTGAAAGGCGGGCGTAGGAAAGGGTGGTAAGTTATTGCATAATAACAAGGCAGTGCTCGGGTATCCTTGTTACTCATTTTTCGCCCGGTAGGTGTATTACCATACTGTTTAATATAGAATAGGCCACTCATGGCACGACCAGCTGTGTGGGTGGGAATCGTGCCAGTGGGCAAACCGTTCCTGTTGGCAGGTGCGCAACGGAGAACGCCGCGTGGAGAGAAGGCGCGAGATCTTCGAGAGGGTACTGGGTTCGTTTCGTTCGCGGACGGAAAAAAAAGTCCGAGGTGGCCGCGAGCCTTCGCGCCGGCAAAAGCGGATAAAACAATAATTCTCCTTGTGTAATTCTCCACATTAGCGCGGTCGATCACGGGGTTAAGACGCGCGCATCCGGCTTTTTAAGTGCGCAATGCTCTGCGTTATCGCCCGACAATTGCTTTGCCCGCGCACTTGACACATTTCTCGCGGATTGTGTTTTGACTCCGCGGCGAGATGTTAACGAGACGGCGCGCAAAACTTTTCCCATGTATCTTACGCTTCGCTGGGCGCTTTAATTTGCTCCCGGTAACAGCAAACTGCGACCGCCGAGTTTCATCTTGTGATAACAACGTGTAAATATTTTCTAACGGATAGAATCAGAGTTGAGTCAATAGCTTAATGTGTGTAAAGTGTAGATATTAATTTGAATCCGTCATGCCGAGAATATGAACGATAATATCCCCGGTCAAAAATTGTTCGTCTTTTTACACGTGCAAAGTAAACACCTCCTTTTCCTACTGTTGTTAGAGCGACAAAAATGTGAAATACTTATTACAAAACAATATATGGGATTTACTGCATAAGGATACGATACATTTGCCATATTGGAGCATCATAAGCGATATCGAGTTGTGTGCACAGATGCTGATAAGTGAATATTATTCGCCGCCACACATGCGATGCGGTGAGAATGGCGCTGTAGAGGATGCACCGAGAATGTTCCTACGTGTTGTATAAACCCGGAGCGGAGCTAAAAGACGTATCTTACAGACGATGAATATGCATATTTCAAAATCATAATTAATTTCTCTGAATTCTCTCGAAACTTTGTTCACTTTATCCCACGTTAAGGCAGACTTCACGGTGTAATCAACTTAACTTTCTATCATGTGACATCTTCAATTTTGATAAAGCTAACTGAACAAGTTTATGTAGAATATATTAGCACATTGAACACATTAGTTATGAGACTGATGAAAGCGACTATAATTGCGAAAGAAAAAAAGAGTAGACTTTTCGTTCGCCGTTTCATCCACGAGCATAAATAACCGTGCAATGGCATTTGCGTCTTTTTAACTCTTAACTTTAGAGACGAAAACTCATTTCCTTGCTCATGTGATTGTATAAAAGTGAGTTTTCCCGATGTTACGCGCTACAAAGGCGAGCAAAGTAAGCCGCGAGATGGTCTCCCCGGTTTACCGAGACTTTCGCGTCCGCGCCAAGAACGAGTCATCTCGCGAGGAATTTATAGATCGCTACGGTCGATCATTTGCCCGACAGTATCTCTCGAATCTGATCTCAGACTGATTTATTCGTCTTGGAAAGTATCTGTAAGTAGGTATCTATCACAGTTAAGATAAGACGTGCTTGAGGCACGCCGGTTACGGAGTTGCGGGCACCAATCTACTACGTTTCGATCGTAAGTCACGATGACGGTTCAATAATTAACTTCGCGAGGAAATCGGTTATCGGGACGATATTATTCGAGCTCTTACTTCCCGGTAATAACCGGGCAACCACTCTCCCGTACCCTCACCACCTCGCGCTAAGAGGGAAACGACGATCCGATCGTCTCACTTAGAGGATTCAATTTAGATGTAAAATTTAGAATCGTCGCCTCGGTTACGCTTCTCTTTTGGCTTCTGGAGTACGCGAATATCACGTTAATATAATAGACCGTCGTCGGTAATGGCTCGAAAATAAAGATTACCCAGATAATGGGAAAATGGGGGCGCAAGTAGGACCGCGAAATGAATGCAAAGATGAAACGCATGGATACGTTTCCCCCCGTTGCAACTTGAAAATTTGTATGGATTCCTGTGTGTGGAGAATCGACGATGACTCCCTTTACAGTAGCTGTTAATAAAATTTATCCTATTAAAAGGAAATTTAATAATACGACAAAATGTAGAATATCGCATGCGTTTAATTGGCTAATATTTTTAGCATCTTTCCTCATTTACTTTTCAGCATCTGCGATTCTGAGGAAGACTATAAAAAGACAAACGAGGCTATTGAGACATTCTGCATAATCGATACGACTAACACGAATCTGTTTCACCTGATTGTCCTTATCTTCGCTGTTTCTCGTTTGTCACTTTCAACAGCTTGTGCCAGTCAGTCCTGTTTCATGTCCGTCTATACTTCAACAATCTAACGACTCTCACATGGAAATGACCTGTGCAAGAAACACCGCAAAAAAGTATTAAGCGCTCTCTTACCTGAAGTTGACGCGCGGACAATAGTATCCCTGGTGCCGAGTGTAAAAAGCTCCGGCCGTTGTCCGCGTGCCAGCTTCAGGTACGGGCATGCACTTTTTTTGACCCGAACGTAACAAGCACACGTAATCCGTAACTGCGAACTACGCTACAGAGCTTTTTACTTTTCAGTGTGTAGACCTGAGACGAGCAAATTCATCGCCATTATACGCGAAGTTATGATTGGTTTGGACGTTTCGGTTAAAATCCTAAACTGCTAGCGAACAGATTTAAAACGTTACTATATTTACATTGCCCCGAGATAATCGAGATATCTTATTTATTCGAATTATGGTTGATTTTCTCCCGGAGTGAAATTAGTTGAACTCAACAGTTGAAGTTAAATCAGTTCGCCACATTTTCGATTAATTAAAAAATGTTCAAAGTTATTAATATAAATTATAAATATCTGAAAACATGTCCACAATTAGATTATACTTAAATACAAAATTTCATGACAAATGTAGCGTTACTTATCAAATGAAGAATATGAGGTTTAATCATAGTCATCAAGTTTAACAAATTTAAATCAACCTTTTTGCCGTTTTTAAAACCAGTAAGAGTGTAAAAGTGAACACTATTTTTTCTATTATAATATAAGCTGATGTTATAGATATTTATTAGATTGTTTCATTATTTAAATAATTAAAAAAGAGGTATGAGTGCTGGTATTTTCATATGTGTGAATCTAGAAATACATGGACACTTTTTATTTATTTGAATATAAAATTAAATGAATATAATTTTATATTTATATTTTTATAAATTTGATATGTTTGATGTTTGATACATCGTAATAAATGAATAAATATGATTAAAATATCAATTTTTATGATATATAACTCGTAACGTAAATACATTGCATTTTATAGTATCGGTTTTATATTAAAAATACAATAATTTTTTTATCGATAAAGGTAAGTTCAATAATTGATATGAATTAATAATAAGTAATTGTGGATATTATTTCTGTTGCAGCACCATTGTCGCAATTGCGGGAACATTTTTTGTAACGCCTGCAGTGACAACACCACAGTCTTGCCGAACTCAACGAAACCCGTACGCGTTTGTGACGAATGTTATGTGTTTCTAGTTAGCCGTTACTCAGTGGTGCGTTAATATTCCGCATGCTATTGTTCCTTTTCGTAAACAAATTGCATAACAGAGATTTCAGTTCGACGCAATGTTTCGAAAAAGAAAGAAAAAAGTATCGAAAAGGCAGAACGGAAAGGTAACGAAATCTGTCCGCAAATGTAATCCGCAAATCTATGCTAGTTTTATTTTTACTATACGTAATGCGTATCATTTATTATAAATTAGCCGTATGCGATGACGGACAAATCAATTTACAGTATGCAATATTTTGTTCCACATTGAATCTTTTTTACACAAAGTAATCTCACGATATTTTAGAGTTTGTATGCAATGGAAAGAGGAGTTTAGAGGACTATTCAATTTATCAATTTTTATTATATACATATGCAGCAATGTTTCTAATGTATTTTATAAATAACTGACAAAGATATACGATCGATGGAATTTATTTTCTCGAACGTATTTTATTTTGTCATGGAGAAATATTTGTTTCATTTTGTTGCACAACAGTTACGATTATCTCACTGGAGCGACATAACTGACAATAGTTTAATGATCTGATTGTATAAATGTCATACGAGTTCAACGGCTACGAATTCAACGTTGCACGTTGCTTTTTCGAACGTAATTGCATTTGTGACGCTCAACTTGGACAGGGTAAGATCATAACAGCGATATGATTGTACTCAAAATCCGATTTGTAAAGTCTCGAGAACCTGCAGATTTGCTCTCGCGCGCGCTGCAGTGTCCAAAAACGCGTGCCTGTACAACGATATTTTTAAAATGTTCTATACTGTCTAAATAGAGATATTATACGTAAATAAATGACATGGTTTACTAAAATGGGCGTTATATCATTTATCCTAATATTTTATATTGCACAAATGGAAACGTGCTTATTTGGATATCACGAAGGAGAAAGGAACAGAGATAAATTATCCCGTTGTTGCAGCCCATTCCTTTGTAGACTGTTTATAAAAATTTTCTTTAATTGGAAGGAATTAATTAAAGACGGTACTACGTAACCTATGCTGGAAGGCCTTTGACAATCTTGTGCAAGTACACTTCAGGCGTCTTTAATGTTCCGGAAAACCGCAATAATTAATTAAATGCACTCGAGACTGACAGACTCATTAACTGTAATTCAACGCCGTACCTATGTAGTAATAAACGAAGATTATAATTTCTGTCCGAAGCAATAAAGATTTCACATACTATTACTTTTCATCACGCGAGCTGCGTTATTATTTTATCAAAACTTTTTTAAAACTTATTAAAACTACGGTTTCCAATTAAGCGGAAACTCAAATATTCTCAAATAATCTTCAAACAGTTCGCGTACGAACGATTGGGAACAGCGATAGCGAATATCTAATTCACTTCCCTACTTAAGTTCTATTACAGTGACATCGATCCTTCAGGAAGTATTAACAAAAAAGGAGAAACGAGGACTGGCTTCCTCCTGCACGAAAGCGATTCGCGGAAAGAAAGCGGCGGCCGTAATGTGTAATCTAGCTGCCGAACGTAAATCCGTTCCTCAGGTGCATATGCCGGTCTCTCTAATCTCTACAATGGGAACCACACGCCATCCCCCATCGACTCCTCCAACGCTGGAAAAGCAGTAAAACAGTCGGCCGCCCTCCATCGCGCGCGCCGTTCTTATCCTTTTCAGACGTTAACAATGCCTACCACTACGATCCCCCTACGGGCGCCGCATAAACGTCCGCCAGGTGAAGCCGCGCGTGTGTCTGTGCGCCCGTGTAATGTCTGTACGGTACAAATGCAGCGCGTTAAGGGAGTCGTGGCGGAGTTAACGGTGTCGTGTTACATGTATGCTCGCGCGGATACTCGCGCTGCCTGACTGCGGTAAGTTTCTGGCGGGTGGTTGTGAGCCGCGGCGGGACTGCCCCTGTAGGCCAACTTGTCGGATATCTACGACTTTCGAAAGCTCGTTAGCCGCGAGCGTGCACGCCTAAACGGCCGCTAAATTGAAATCGATCCTCGGCCGCCCCGCATCGATCGCCGCGGCCTCGACGATTGGCGCGAATATATCCGCTTCCATCTGCCGCTCGCCGCGGCGTGTAGCCGCGATGGAGTACCTAGTACAAGGGTGCACGCGACAATTGCGCCCGAATGAGTTCGGTCACACTCATTGCAACCCGGTTCTCTCCGGAGTGGTCGGGAGAGAAACGGAGATAGGCTCGGGACGGAAGATCGAACTTTACCATCGCGATAACACTCAAATTATTGAGTACATTCCGCTATCGCGGAAAATATGAGATTGAATTACAGATTATTTACTATTTAAATGATTTATAGCATCTTCGCTGAACGTGCACACAGCAAAATCTATACTACTTACGAGTAAATATACTTGTTCTAAGTATTCGGTAAGTTTATATATCCGCAAATCTGTCATAGAGTTGTCATAAGCATCACATTTACTTAAAACATATTCTGGACTTGTAACGAGTAAATCTTCAACTACAATTTTAAAAATATTTTTAGCTAAAGAAAATTATTGCTTGTCTCGCCTGTAGAATGAATATTTTTCTGCATGTGGCGTTATGTCTCATCTAATGACATTTACGAAATGTAATCAAGTTATGCACTAAAAAGAAAAGTATTTTACGTTCAAACCGATTATTCCTATAATATCATATTCCAAGCTTACTGTTTTACACACAGTAAAAAAATTTTGTGTTAAATTTAATACATTTCACATGTCCAATTAAACCACTCAAATTTTTAAACATTTGGATGCTGTCAGAAATCAAAGCTTATGTTAAATTGATATATGTATATATATCTTAAATGTAACTAAGATAGAATATTATTTTAACATTTGAGAAAAGTATCTATTTTCATATTTTTATGATGAATAACATCAGAATTATGTCAATTTAACACATGGTAACTGTTATAAAAAGGAAAGTAACAATTTATCTGTTCACTTTAACATATAAAATATGTCACCAAGAATTCATGCACGTACATATAAATAGTATTATTTTAACTCTTAAAAATGGTTAATATTAATTTGACATAGAAAAGTTTAAGTAACACAACGACGATATGTTAACACTCGACCGTGTTAGAAATTTAACACAAAACTTTCTACACAGGAAAATTTTAACACAAATACAAAATGTTTTTTGTATTTGTGTTCAAATTTTCTGTACAGCAAACATATTCATCTGTCAATAAAATGAAAATATCTTGTTTATACTTGATTTTTTTCTTGATTTCAGAGGAATCCTTTTGAGGATATAAAAGTAAAATCTTCCAAGATTTAGAGAATTCCATATATATCAAAATTATTTTTTTTGGATGTGATAGTATTTCATTTATCACGATGCGTAACAAATGAAAACAGACAAATATAATTATAATATCGTGATCGCCGGTCGTTTCGAATCACTTAGCGACAAGGAATATTTTCACAAAATAATTTCGTAAACTTTAGATTATACTGACTATTCGCTCCGAAATGACAAGTCAGCGCAAGTACGCGATCATGCAAATAAAATAATGCACTACGTTACGGCGCATTAATGATGGTATGGCGTGTCTCACGGGTCGTGGCACGCGGTGCCAAGATCATGAAAGTAAAGTTGCTTTCACAGTGGAATCACTGACACGCAAAGTGGCTTGGTCGCACGTTTTTATATCGCATGTCTTTGTCAGAAAAATTGACTAGCTCCTCATCTTTCATGATACGAAGTCGACAAGTAGCAATTCGTGTCACAGCTTATGGACGTTTACATTAAGTGTCCTCGATATCCTGGGTGCACCGAGACATTTCAAATTACGATATTAAAGGCGAAGAATTTAAAGCGATTACTTGCGTACACATTATTATACATATGTACATTAATTATGCTTTCGTCTTACGGCCAGGTAAACGACTTTTTTTCACGAGTAAATTATTACGCGCAAATTATGCTATGGCTAAAACGTCGAGTATTCTCGCGCAACGTCAAATTGAAAATTTCAATCTTGTTAGACTCACGAACAGAATATTTTCTCAAGCTTTCAGGAACAGAGGGAAGAGTTTCTCGACGCGCGCGTTCGCCACATCCTACATACCTACGAGAATCGCATGCATGTAATAAGCGAAAACAATTGTACGTAATGGTGCTGAACCGGAGGTGCGATTCCATCAAGTGGCACGCGTGCTAGAAATAGTATCCGCGGCGAGCATGAATTATCACGCGAGCCACTTCTATCGCGATTCTTCAGAGGATACACCGTTGATAGGGATTGCCCAACTGCGCTCACCACGTCGCGACCTTGTCCTTCCCGATTTCGGCATTATTTATTGTTTAGCGCTTGTTGATCCGTTTCTCCGTACAGATAAAGCACTATCGTGTGTATCGAAATACGCAGCGACGGGCAATCATGCAAAAATAAAAATTTTCTACCACGATCGAACGCATGAGAACTTCACGAGATTTTTGCTGCATGAGCGTGCATCGCGAATCAACCCGGCAGAAATGGTGACAAAAAAAACTATATGGACATGAAAAAAAAAGCAATATTGCGTACGTATCACGCTACGGGTAGTAAAGTGAACAATTCGCTGATGCATCGAAGCGTAGAAAGTTACGAGAAGCAGCGAAAACAAATGATTGTTTTCCGTAACAATGCGTCGATAAACTGCTTTATATTTCACCGATCGTTACTTTGTATTTGTTCTGATATTTTTAGGATTTTAATAACAACTTCTTAGTTTAACGTAAATGATACGTGTATATTTCAAACAGTCTATTTATTGTATGTAAAGTGTTAAAAGTCGCTGCCTCTAAACTAATAGAAATAGCTTGTCCGAAAAAATGGAAATGTTTTTTAATAACTGTCCAGCTAATTAAACATATAAAGCAGGGTCCACATTATCAAGTCAAACCTCGAACCGAACGTCGTCGCGAGCCGATCATACGTCCATATTACCGAGTCGAACCTTTTCGGCTCGACAATATGAATGCATAATCGGCTCACGACGACGTTCGGCTCGAGGTTTGGCTCGGTAATGTGGACCCTGCTTAAAGGACACATCCAAGCAATATCTGATAACACAGTATTATTTTTAACGCTACTTAATATAAAAATGTATTCGGTAAATGTATTTTTGAAAATTTTTAATTAGAATTTAGCAAGCGTGGATCGGAAGCGATAAGTTAAATGCCATAATTGAAATCCGGTGTGAAATGAATATCAAAATGTTTTTAAATTCATCCGTGCTAAACAAGAAGCAGATGCGGAGTGAAATAAGATCGTTAGAATGATTACAAGGCAATGTAATTATTGCGAAAGTAATTACCTGCAAACTCGCTTTTTCTCGGCTTTTTCGACAGGCGTCTTCGTTAATCAAAGTGGACTTACAATTAGACAAGTTTTATTTCTTGCATATGTCTCTATACAAAATTAGAAAAAAAAATAAATTATATAAAGCAAATATAATAATTACTGATTGTACAAAATAATTTATTTTATAAGAATAGATAGTCTATCAATATCTAGTTTAAGAAAAAAAACTAGATATGCGAATGAAATTTTAACTGTACGTTTAGTTTGAATGATTAATGTTAAATATTAAAGAATCTATATAAATAGAACACTTTTAAAATTTTCTACTGAGAAGTCTCGTAAGAGTCGAATTGCACGATATTAAAGTTGCATGATATTAATTATTAATATAAGGACATTCATAAAGTGGGAAACATAATATTAATTGTATCTTAAAAAACTAAATTTATCAAATCCATTTTTTATAAACTTCTTAATTTTAATATCGGGGCATTATGATTAATCATTTCATTAATTTTTTCTACTTCTCATTTTTTAAAGTCAATCAATTTGCCTTCCGAGAGACTGAATTGCTTTCAACAATAAATAAATCTTTTCAAAACTGATGGATTTTGACAATAAAAATGCTCATGCATGCATATCTCGGGAAAAGATACGCAGATGTTTTCGATTCGAGCAAGTTGCTCGATATCTTGTAAAGTTCTTCGCGGAAGTAATAACGAGATTGTTATGTACCGTGCTTCTTGTGTTCACATGCATACCGTGTGTATGACTGCACGTACAGTTCTCCCCTTCGCCGAGCAATGTGTATGTACGCGCGAAACGCAATTGCGTCTTGCGTTTGCGCTTCGTCGCGTTCGAGTTTGAATCGCGCCTGATAGTAAACAGAGATATCTCCGCGTCTCCACGCTGTAGTCCACGCCTCGGCTCACCGCGGGCGACGGATTCGCGTGTAAGCTGTGGACGCGGCACGGAACGCGGCAGCACGCAGGCGCCCGCGTGGTTGGCGGCAAAGCGGAACCGCGTCGCGGCGGTGAGCGTCGCGGCGCCCGGCGTTTACTCCTCAGTTGACGTAGCCGCGTCGCCGACGTAGCAACATGCTCCCCGTTCTCGCGATCCCGGTGTTCTGCGTCGCGACATGGGTATCCGCGCTGAACGATCCGTCATCAGGTAAAATAGTTCAACTCCCCCCCCCCCGGCAGACGCACGACTCTCCCCCTCGCTCTGCACGATCCGAACATGCGTTATGCACCTTATTATGCAATTATGCGATGTACGTTCCCCTCTCGATGAATTCCATCTTAGCCGCCACCGACGAGAACCGTCGCGATTGACTTATCGCTCGCGATCGAGATCTTCATAAGCGACAGGGGAAAGAGGGGTGGCTTGCATCGTTTTTACGACTTTTTCGCACGAGGTTTGCGTATTTAATCGTGCACTCTCTTTCTCTTCTTTTCTCTCTTCCTCTCTCTCTCTCTCTCTTTATCCGAGTCTTTCCTCCGAGGAAATTTTATGGTCGGTTTTTACGATTGCGGTTTGTTTATTACGCGGATGATAAAAGTCAGCAGGTGATTACGAGCCGGCCGTAATTTAAACGAACGAGATTGGCCACGATCGAGTCGCCTATCCCGCTGTATCGCTTCGCGTCGCGTCGCGTCGCTTAGTCGCCGGGAATTTCGCTCGATCCCGCGGGAACGATCGTAATGCGGTATCGCGAAGTGAGTTTACGTTATTCCGTTGATCGCGCGATCGTTGCGATACGCCGTTCGATTGTAAAGTTTCTCCGTGACGACGTCTGCAACCACGCGAACACACAACCGAAGGCTCCTCGCTCAATTTTCTTCACCGCAGTGTTGATCTTTCGAATCAACATCACTGATTGGGGACGAGAAGTCTCTCCTCGCTCTCTCTCGAAAGTTTCCGCTCATCGATTGGAATCCGTGGACACTAGCCAGCTAGTATCCACCGTAAATGTTGAAGGGGAGCAACTGAATGGGGGATGCATTCAAATGGGAACGCATGGAATCGGCCTTGGGTCATCTCACTGTCTGTTTTGTTCTTTCCTCGGTGCGCACGCGGCGAGGTCCTCCTTCTTTTCCGTTTCCTTTCGGCCGCGCCAACCCCCCGCTGCCACTCGCTCCTACGGCGAATCGTATCAAGTATAAATTATCACGGCGGAAGTTCGTCCAGCGAGCGCCCCCTTATCCATTCGCGTGATAATAATTACTCTCTCTTTCTCGGCCGGTCGGCTGGGAAATGTATTCTTTAGCCGTCGGCCGGGGCACACTTCGTAGATCGCGCCCCGGCGATCAACCCCGGTTTATTCGCGATTACTCGTACGTCTCGCGACGGCCAGACAAACGGCAGAAATTTAAACGGTTGGGAGGGGAGGGGGCTAATCGCGAGATTTCCGGACGCGGCGTGGCACGGCCGCGCCGTCGGCACGTGGTATGCCAGCGGGATTAGGTGCCAGTGAAATACGCCGGCGCCATTATACGCGCCCTGCGCTGTAATCGCGCGGGCTAATGACTTAACGTCGAATTATCACGCCGTCGACCGAAGGCTCCGTAAATCCACTTGGTCTCGCCCGCCCGTTAATTGCCCCTGCCTCTTACCGCCCGAATTAGCCCCGCATTAGTTGCGAATCCCGCTTGACGCCGATCGAACGAGACTGCAGCTTGACGGTTTTTAATCTGCTCTCTCGGCTCCCGTCAACGTCGCACCTTGATACGCAACTCGATAGGGGCCCGTAATAAACGCAAACCCCTTAAATCTAGTCGTCACGTGAGTTACTTGTATCGGAATGCCTCTCGCAAGGAGAGATATCGATGAAAGCCCCTAGCGCGCGTTAGAGACCGTGACTTACGATTTTTTAAATTGTTACAGCCCTAATTCATGCATGACGCGTCGGATCGAAATTTTATACCGCACAAATAAAACAGAGAGTCTGGATCGACGGATATATTTTATGCATTTTTTGCGAATTAGCGCAATTCTTCGAGAGCTATTCGAGTGAGCATGTATTATCAATTTCTCAAATCTGTCTCGACTTGATATCATTTTTTTTTACCGTATTTTTATACGGATCGTTCGCTATTCAGTTAAATTTATATATGAGTTTTATAATCATTGTAAATACTATTAAAAATTAACTTTCCCCTGTGCTTATAGGAACACACATATCGGTATCTTTTAAAAGTGTATGTGAAGAGGGAGATAGAGAGAGTTTAGTTTGTATTTTGTTATCGTGAAAATCACTTTTAATATGATCGTTAGTATTATATTTTATCTTCGTAACTGTATATTATGTGGCGATCGTAACGCAGAGAGAGTTTTAAAAATTAATAGCTCCGAGTTTAAATCCGACCAAAAATTTATTCGATCGTTATCTCTCGATGAAATAAGAAAGATCCACTAAGAATATCTTGCCATGAACATCTCTTTTCTATAAAAAAAGCCGTTCGGAATTGGCATTAAATCATGAGTCTCATATAATATTTAACACACAAATTAATGCAGAAAAAGTAGGATTATATAGCACGATTGGACTCTAATCACTTATCCGCCTTAAATTTTGCGATTCCGAAACCTCCGAAAAGACAAGACCAGGATTCGACTTGGACTATAATGCCGTTAATAACGATGACAAATGTTATGTGTACATTCTATTGATGAATAAATAAATAGACATAATTTAAGAGAGAGTTTAAACTGAGAGTTTAAACAATCAATAAAACAGAAATTTCTTCTGCAGTTCCTATAAAATTGTATATTTTTTATAAGCTATTAAACCATTCAAATTTCTTTATCATACACATACTATTTTAATTAACAAAATGATATAAATTGATCACGAGATATTCCATACTTTAAACTATACTTGTAAATAATGTGCGATCTTGAAAATACTTTAATTAATATCACGTTTATTCATGTGTATTCATGAATATCATTCGTTTGGTCATAAACTGTCGTTACTATTTTAAATCATTGTACGTACGGCATGTATTTGAAGCGAGAAATACCTTCTGTGTTGTGCTTTAACAAAAAAAAAATATAAGCAAATGGTTGATTCGATTAATTCTACAAGCTTTTTTCATAATCACATTTATCACAGTTGTTAAAGGTGCGATGTTATATTTAACCGATTATTACGCCACTTTCATTCAGTCTAAATTAATTGTACAAGTCTAATACTTTATCGTAATGCCTGAAATGATGCATGCAACGAGCAATTCGATAATGGAAAGGCTGAATTAATAGCTAAAACGAGTGCTCCTTAAAGAGGCGAAACGTCAATTCACCGAAGGAACAATTTGATTTGTTAAGTACATAACTCGAGCGAGCGGAACAATTAACGCACACTTCCTATTTCGAGGTGATAGCTGACGGCGCATGATTGACGCGCGGGCTATATTTTATTCACATCAGAGCCGGTTTATCTGCTGTAAGTTTCTTCTTTCATTATCGTGCTTTTATTAATATTATAATTTCTACCAAATTAACTATGATTGACTTCTTAATAAGTCGGAAATCTATCTTATTTTTGAAATTATATTATCTAATAAAAGATTGATTATGCAGAAATTCAACATCTCAATAAAGATACTTTAATTAAATGGATCCAAATTATAAGGACATTTCAAGAATTTCATTCTTAATTAATTGTAGATATAGCCATCTAATTGAGTAGATATTTAATTTTAGACTGTAATTATAAAATTTTAATATTGAAAATTAAAATGGTGCGATAATATTATATTTCCAATTTTTCTTTTGTTGAAAAATTCAATTGAATATAAGAAGATATGTCAAAAAGATGAGTATAAATATGAAATGCATATGTAATATTTATTAATTTTTATCCGCTTTCTTATTTTAGTGCATCGCGCATATACGATACAATAATTCATTAAATACAGAATACAGCACGATGTCATCTAAACACACACAATGAATAATCTTTATAAAATATTGTGGAATAATCAAGAAAGTGATAAAATTCAATCTCGAAGTGTATGTAATCATGATGTCGCCAAAGATTCCTGCAGATTTTCCGGCAAATAATCTTTGTTAATAGCATATCGCGTCGAGCAATTAATTGCGGGAGTCTGTGATTGGTAAATCGTGTGATATTTGCTAGTGTGATTTTGCATTTGATTGCACCTAATTCGCAAACAGCAAACCACTGTCGACACACCCCAGTGTGTTTGCACGCAGAATCGGTATTAAACTAGCAATTCCGTGCCTCGCGCTTCGAAATCTCCGTAGCGGAATACGAACGCGTACGTTAGATAAATATGCGCGCCGGCAACACATACATATTATAAATATGTATACGTATACATGTATATATACAAACACACACGAACTTTTGCTTTTGCACACTCTATCTTGAGTACGTGTGCGGTTCTCAGTTTTGTTTTTCTGTTCTACGCACCACTATTTCTCATGCATCTACCTTTGGCATGAGTAAAGAGGAATGTATAATGACACGTGCGCGCGGTCCACTGCACCAAAGTGCATCAACGCAATTCGCTTACGGTAGAAGCTTCGAATTATGTTTTTCTTATTTCCAATCTTAAAATGCATCACTCTTTTCATTTTCGATTATAAATATGTACATAATATTACAATTCAATATAAACATACTTGGCGGGAGCCGCGTCTCTTGATACGGACTAATGTGTTAATTTGTCAACAAAAAAGTAGCACAGTTTAAACGTTACGAGATGTCTTTGTTTGTCCGAAAAGAATGTAACACTTTGTGAAATATTAAAAGAGATATGTATACTAAAGTAATATTTTTATTACAAGACTATAAAAGTTTATCTTAAATTTCAACAAGTAAGTTTTGGCCCTATAAAGCCTTTTAATTATTTTATCCTCGTCTAGCTCGCCATTAAAGTTGAGTGGAGTACTTCACGGGCGCGGTATTATTTTTGAAGCTGCTTAACTTTTGCGACTTATCATATTTTAATACTATTATTAAATAAAGTTTTATTCAAGTTGCAAATTAATATGTGCGCTTCTTGGATCTCTTATACATGTTTTAGCCGTCATATCAAAATCGTAATGCACACATTAAGCATAATCACGGTCTCGCAAATAACAGATGTATGTAGCTAAAGCTGTTAAAGGCACTAAACATTTTAATACTTTTCACATTTTTCGTGGACGTATGTGCTAAGAACGTAGACACAATGCGATGGTAAGATATACAGCGGCCGAGAAACTCATTAGGATAGAGAGCAGCGATACGTTTATGCATTCGGTGCATCGTTATATATCGAAGGTGACTTCAAAGTACAGTTCACAATTAGCTCGCTGCTCGTGAAATTAATTTCTTTCGCGCCCTTTCACGCGGCGTAGGTGCACAATACGAGCGCGCTCACGCTCCTAAGCTAATGACTCAAATAAGCCATCGGCCGATAAAATACTGCTCCTTTCATGCGTTCAACGAGAATGTTATTAAGTTTATAATATAAGATCAGTTCACAGATTTGCATATTTGCTTCTTTACATAAGTAGTACTGGAAACGTAAAAATAATAATCTTACATGTACAATTATTATTCCAGAATGATTAATTAATTTTTATTCAGTGTATCTTTTGATCTTACTCGAGATTCGAGTATATAAAAATCAATTCTGCAGCCAAAAGATATTTTTTTCCTTCATACGCATATTGCGAGACGAAATTAGCTCGGCAGAGATAAACAGTGCGGTATGCGCAAGAGAATTGAAGACTCACTCTCTTCCATAAACTCGCGTGGGAGTTAGCGTCACAGTGAAGCGACGGGGGGTTAAGCGAAACGTTTTCTCGCGGCAAGAATGGAATTGTTAAACAGCGTTTCCGTGCTTGCATGTGCATGTCCCTTCGCGAGAATGCAGGCTAGACACCTGCGAGGTGATACGATCTCACTCGACGGGGTCGAGTGGGACACGGCCGCGTAAATTATGGCAGCGTTTTGAGTTCGCTACTGCGAATTCAGCTAACGACCTTTTAACTTCTCGCAGCGGTGGATCTGCCCGCGTGTCGCGTCGCGAAAGCGTGCTTTTCGATGATGACGACGACGACGACGACGACGACGACGACGAAACGTATTGCACGCACTCCTCCGCTATTGGCTCTCTGCATTTGTCTCCTAATTGTCACGCAAACGGCCGTTGCGCGTGTGCGGTCGCATGCTTGCCTCCTACGATCGACCGACGCGACGTGCCGGGGAACACGGCGAAATTGGATCATTTCATCGGACAGACGAAAAAAAAACGCGCAACGTGTTAACAGTAACGTTATTGGGAATCTGGCGAAGCGAACGTTGTCATCGATTTTAATTCAATTTTACGGTTTCGCGACCTTTACGAATGCCTGTTATCGCCGTGATCACCAGTTTTACCATATCTTCGTAACGATGTTTATAACAATATGCTATATTCGGATATCGTTGTATGAGTTTCACGTTTCATATTTCTTAGTGACTATTTTGTGAAAAATGCACCTGCAATATATTTTTAATATGCTTATTAACCCCGATCAATGTGATGTATGATCTCGTTATATATACATTATCGATTTATCTAGTATATATTTATATATAAGTCAAAATCAAATCAGTTTATTATAAATCATAACTATTGAATATTTCTATTAAGAATATTCATTAAATGACTACTTCAATTTTGTAATTAAATAGTGTATTTAATGAGACTTTGAGATATATCTTTTTGTATTTCGAAATCTCATTATATTAAAAATTTATCTTTAGATCAGGTTAATATTACATTTCCGTTAGTCATTACGAAAAATTAAGCAATTAATGTTATACAAGTTTCTATAGCAGCATTTGTAATATAGATATATCTATTTGAAATACTGAAATAATGGTACACCATCGGATGAAAATGTTTAGATAGAAATCTGTAATCTGTAAAGAAACGCGAAATTTTACGTTTAAAGTCAATTCAAAAATCAATAAGACTTGTACGTTGACTCGCAAGCTTCCGGTTTTCCTTCGGCAAATATATAACAGATATATTGCAGACGTTAACTGCAACCTGATTGCTTACAAGCTTAATGTTGTAGAATTTTTTTGCCATATCTTTCCCCTTATCGGTTTTTCAATGACGTGTTCTGAGTCAGATATGTGTAATTCTTCATACCCTTTAGATCACGCTAAGTACTTGCGCGTTACGAATGTTTCATGGTTAATTAGCAATGATATATCGTAGGGCAACGCTAACGATGTCCGTCGAAGAAAAAAGGAACATTTATCATTGCCGTATTTTCATCGCCGGCCTACGACATAATATCATTTCGTGATTCTGACATTTTATCGTTTTTTCATTTCCTAAATCTATATGCGATTTTCGTGTCCGAGAAAATGTCATGATCAATCTATAATGAATATTAGTTATATACTTTGCTCTTGTTGTCTTACTTTATTATTCGTGATATTTAAGTATTACATATATCTCGTACACATTACATTTTCATATATTTTTCTTCGGCAAATTTATTTCGAGTTACATATTTCACACGTCAATTTATCAAATCAGCAATTTGATAAATTTTGAAAATGATGTTTTGTGCAGTGAATATATATTATTTCTTTTAGAATATACATAAGTATTGAGCGATAATATATGTATAATTTACTTTGATAAATAAAGAAAGTTTTATTAAAAAGACTAATTTAATTTGCAAAAATTTGTGGTTTTACGCACATACATACACATAATTGTATATAAAATTATTAAATGAATAGCATT
>VBVR01002670.1:0-21290 GCA_011638315.1 Tetramorium parvispinum
AATTATTATACAGTGTCTGCAAAATGTAAATTAAAAGGAATTACTCAGCCAACTCAGAACATTCCAGCAAGATTCTAGCAATATAACGGGAATGTTACAATATTGCTGCAGTATTATTAAAGTATCCTATGCTGGGTAATAGAAACTCTCTCAATTAAGTTCAAAGGAAGATAGTTGAAGATATATGTAGTGCAAATTTCTCAATAAAATTTAATCTTGAAGAGAGGTATTATTAAAGAAACAAAAGTTTTACAATTCAATAGTAGAATGTAAAACAATCGCTTTTTTTTCGTTAAAAGGCATAGTTTTATATACCGAAATATATAATATTGCGAAGTTACAGCAAAATCGATGAGGTAGCCCGTCTCCTTCAGTATTACCGTATTGAATCTTTTATGAGCGAAGGGAAAATAGAAATATATGAGACTAACATTTTGATCTTGATTTAACGATTATTTATCTAACAACAATTTATTTCTTGAAAGACAATTAAATTTCAATATATTTTTCACGCTTTTTTGAATTGTGAGCAATCAGAAAGAAGTTCACAAAATTATTTCATATTAGTTTTGTTCTAATTAGCTGAAGTTCAATTCAATCTCAATTCGTAGTCGTCCAGAGAAATTAACCAATAAGAATTGTCCACCTTGCTAGCCAATCAAATCGTAGAACAAGCACGCTGGTCACCATGCGACATCGCCTTTACGTTTTCCTCGTGGGAAGGAAATGTACCATCGGCCATCTTGAATCTCTTTTACGGAGGAGAGCTTGTGGCATACAACATGAGGTTTGTTCGCCGCGATAAACTTAATACGCTATTTTGACAAGTACCGCGGCTATGTGCATTCAGAATCGTCGAATATGTCGCGAAAATCCGGCCGCGCGTACCAGCGTACGATCTCGCGATGAAAATTTCGCGAGAAAGCTATTTCGCCGCGTGTTCTTCAGTGTTCGACTTGTCGAGCACATGGACTCCATCATTTGCGAGATATCTGCATGAATTCGGTTGCTACGTCGTCTATATCTATACTTTGCAGATAGAATTTTGCAGAGAAAGACGCGATTCTCTCCTCAACAAGCGTTCCACATATCAATATGAGTCATAAATTTTGCTTTGACATAACCTCACTTTCTCCCTTGCAGCTCTTTGAAGCTACAGAAGAGGCTAGCAGCCTCTGTTATGCGATGCGGCAAGAAGAAGGTCTGGTTGGATCCAAACGAGATCAATGAGATCGCGAATACGAATTCTCGTAAGTTTTGCTTTTTTTCATAATCTATTTTACAAAAGTTATAAAACTTATCAAAATTTACAAGTCGAATATTGACAGGAGAGTCATTTGTAGTTGCGTTATTATTACTCTTTTTACTAATTTATATGAGGAATTTTATTGATTTATTTGTATCTCTTTCAGGACAAAATATTAGGAAACTGATCAAGGATGGTCTCATTATCAAGAAACCTGTTGCTGTCCACTCGAGAGCTCGCGTTCGCAAGAATACCGAAGCTAGACGCAAGGGACGTCATTGTGGCTTCGGTAAAAGAAAGGGTACGGCAAACGCGCGTACACCTCAAAAAGTATGTATATTTCAATAATTACACGCTTTCGTGTTTCCATCTTTCTCTGTATTAGTGAGAAAGTTACTTATTATAAGATTATAAATATCTGTACGTTATATTTGTTGTTAATCTGTAAAGAACCTGTAATCATTTGAATGCATCACGTAGGATCTCTGGATTCAAAGAATGCGAGTCCTTCGTCGCCTCTTGAAAAAATATCGTGAAACCAAAAAAATCGATAGACATCTATATCACTCGCTGTACATGAAGGCTAAAGGTAACGTTTTCAAGAACAAGCGAGTGCTGATGGAATTCATTCACAAAAAGAAAGCAGAGAAAGCTCGTGCCGAGATGCTGTCTGATCAAGCCGAGGCACGACGCACGAAGGTTAGGGAGGCTCGTAAACGCCGAGCGGAACGCATTGCTTCGAAGAAGCAGGAGCTATTGCAGTCGTATCAACGCGAGGATGATGCCGCAAAGAAATAAATTACATCCATGTATCTTAAGGAAAATTATATAAATAAAATGAAAGAAATAATCGAAGCGAAACTTTTCTTCCAAACGCTTTAGACTCAAGTTTAAATTAATCCAGCTTTTATAAGAACAATTGTACAATAAATTAAAATGATTTAAAGGTTTGAAAAATGCGTTTAAAAATTTACACGCTTGAAATATTTTGCAATTAATGAAAAATTACAAATAGATAATTCCAAGAATAGTGATTTTTTTTACAAGTATTGATTTTTAAATTAAAGATAGAAGCATCAAAAAAGCAAGTAGATATAATTCTGAAGTATCTTTAAAATAAAAATTTTCATTTGTTAATTATAATTTATATTATGAGTTTATATTAATAGAGAGATTATATCAATAAATTATATTTGTAAATTATAATTATGAAAGAAATACAAAAGAAAGAACAAAATACAATCGTGACTTTGGTATAATTTATATTTAAATATGTATCTTCAACTGATGATTTATACAATGATTTTCTACTTTTGCAGCTGATAAATTTTGTCGATAATCTCAATTTTTGCTGCCAGAGGGCATGATTTTCCATCATGGCGCTAGTACGTCAAATTTTCGGTCTCATTTTCAATCATTCCGATGACAGTCTGTCCGAAGAAGTCTGTTCTTTTTTATCTGAACTTGTTGCACCTTTCAGCTTCCCTCTTTTTCTTTCCAACGTGGAGAGAAAAAGAGAAAAGATGAACGGTGCAACAAGTACAGTTGAAAAGAACGCGTTACAACTTTCTAGAAGAGAGTGGGGAAGGTTCTATATCTATGATGAACACATGTTTCTGGAAAATCATACAATTCAAGATCTAATTCAGTAAGAGGCGATTAAAGAATTTTTCTCTTACCAATTAGTTTATCAAATTAATGATAAAATATAATTTCTAGACTCTAGATTCCAAACGGAATACCAGTCAAACAGGAATTCTCGTTGCCAAAGTGCATCGCCGTCTCGTCTGATGCAACAACACGTCGTACGACCTAGCTTGGACTTTATTCAGCACCACGTTTATTTACGCCCGTTGACGATTAGTGTTTCAATAGATCTCTGACAGATACTTATGTTTATCCGACAACGAGAGACACGTTATTACGGAAAGAGAAAGGGTTTAAAGTTATCGGATCGTTGATATACTGAACGACGTCCAGACATGTCGCAGAAGACAGACGGTAGGTCGAATCTCCCGCAGAAGACGAGAGAGGAGATCAAGGCGGAACGCGAAGCGAAGAAGGCCGCCAAGGCTGCTGCTAAAGTGGCAAAGATCAACAGCAGCAAGGCGGATGTGAAGATTGCCGCTTCGGTAGCCAATTGTAAGATCCCAGATGTGAAAGCTCTTGTAGTAACAGAAAAAATTCATAAAGTAGTGGAAGCGGACGACATTAAAAGCAAATGTGTAGCAGCTGACAGTGAGACCCCCAAGAAAAATAAAAAAGCAACGATAGATGCAGCAGGTTCGCAGCCTAGGGCCTTGAAGGAAGAGACTGTTCAATCTTCGAATGTTGTCTGGAACGGCGATAAGAATGAAGGGAAGAGCAAGGCTGAGCTGCGCGCGGAACGAAGGGCTAAGCAGGAGGCTCAGAGAGCCGCGAAGCAGCAGCACCAACAACAACAACAATCGGCGCCGAAAGATAGTGTGAAAGAAAGTGAGGAACCTCTGAAGCCATGTGTAGAAACGATATCTGAAAATTCAGTGAAAAAAGGTGTCGCAAAGAGTGCGAAAGAAAGGGAGGACGAGCACGAGGTTCATTTATTTAAACACTTGTATCAAGAGAGACAGAGCTCATTGATGAGCATAGCCACGGTGAATTCGAGTATACACCCAGCGATAGTCAGACTAGGTGTCCAGTATGCGAATAAGATTATTGTCGGCAGCAACGCGAGGTGCGTCGCGTTTCTGGCTGCTGTCAAGCAGGTGGTCCATGATTTCGAGAAGCCGGCGCAGGCGGATTTCAGCCGCGGCCTCGAGGCAAGTTTGAAGGAATCGCTCAAGTATCTGCATCACTGTAGGCCAGTAGGCGTCTCGATGCAGAATGCCATGCGTCACATCCAGCGGCAGATGACACAGTTTTCGACCACATTGTTGGATGAAGCAGTAAGTGATTTTGTTTTTGCCATTGTAATTATATTGTTATAATTAAATTCTTTTATTTGATATTAAGTTTAATACTTGTGGAAATCAAAGACTCTCGAATATACAATAAGAAAAATATGTAAGAAACAAAGGGAGACTTGGGAGAATCTGTGAATCTCATGTATATATTTTTATTTTATTTAAATTTCTCATATTAGCAGTTTTTCATATTTGGTCTTATCTGTTGCAGGCAAAAAAGAAACTGCAAACAATAATAGACACTTACATCTCGGAGCAAATTCAACTGGCTGATAAAGCGATATCACAAATGATACAGAGTAAAATATTAAATGGAGATGTTATTTTAACTTACGGATAGTGAGTATATTCTATAATTTATTTATAGAGCATAATTTAGAAATTACGTTCATATGTATTTCTTATTTTTTAAGGATTTAATATTATCTAAGAGAGAAGAAAATATGTGATTTCTGAAAATATATTACATTTCAGTTCATCGTTAATTCAAAAGATATTAGTAGAGGCACATGCTGCAGGCAAACAGTTTCGTGTGATCGTGGTTGACGGTAGACCGTGGCTGGAAGGGAAGGAACTGTTGAGGCGTTTAGCAAAGGATGGAATTGATTGTTCGTATATACTGATCAATGCTCTCAGCTTCATTATGCCAGAGGTAAATAATTGTGATCACACGTGAAAAGTTTATTTTCAAATGTTTAATCCATAAATTTGTCGAAAATAGATTTTACACATTACAAAATTAGTTAAGAAATTTAAAAAAAATGTATGTATAAACGTATAATTTCTATTTGTTTTAAATACAGATTTGAGAATAGATTTGACAATAAACTCTTTAAATATCTGCTGGTTATTTTTTAACTTCTACTTTTGCCGTCGAGCTAATTTATTATTTTTCTTCTTTAGGTCAGTAAAGTTTTTCTAGGTGCCCATGCGATATTAGCTAACGGAGCAGTAATGTCAAGAGTTGGAACTGCGCAAGTTGCTCTAATAGCAAGAGCTTTCAATGTTCCTGTTTTAGTAGCGTGCGAAACACACAAATCATGTGAACGAGCGCAAACCGACTCTATCGTTCATAATGAATTAGGTAAGTAAAGAAGCAAATATTAATGTAGCTACCTTTAAAGATTGTATTTATTTTATATGCATATTGTATATATGTTTGTAAAATGTATAAAATTATATTAAATTTTACACATTGATATCGTGTAAAAATTATATTTTGTGTACTCAAATTTATATACATATTTTTATATGTTACATGTATGTCTTTCTCAAAAGTGATAATTATAATTTTTCTCTAATGTCGCAATTTTCTCGTCTATTTTGCGTCATCACTTACTCATTCCTTTCGATGTTTGCTTTAGGTGATGCAGATGAACTTGTGAATCGTCAATCGAATAGCAAAAAGTCTCTACTCTCGAATTGGCGAACGAAAAAGTCGTTGAATCTTTTAAATATCACTTACGATGTCACTCCGGCCGATCTTGTAACGGCCGTCGTCACAGAATTGGCGATTCTGCCGTGCACCAGTGTTCCTGTGATTTTACGAATTAAACCTTCCGAGATTTAAGTATGTAGGTTTCCTTAAAAAATTGAGACGAAAAACCGATCGACGCATGATGTAAAAAGGAAGAAAGAGTGACAGGTACAGGAATTGTACCGAGTACAATATTGTGACGTAAACAATTGTATTAATCGAAGACGTGAGATTAACAATTCGCCACTGTGGGAATAAATATGTCCCAATGATATACACATTTCTTAGCGAAAGGATTAATATCGATTAATACATTGTTATATATATATGATTGTTGAAATAAATTTTTAAACTGCGGTACGGAGACAGTAAATTTCACTTAGACTTTGCCGATAATTGAATTTTCTAACAATTAATATCAATTAACGTTTTATATATCTAATGTGTATTATAATTTGCTATTTAATACTGGGCAAATGCAATGCACGTGATATGAATTGTAAAAAATAAAACATCGTTTCTGATAAAATCTCAGTCTTTACAATTTTATGTGTTATTTTGTATAATTTTACAAATGTACAAATCTTATTATTTTATATAATCTATAATGACACAGCGTATTTTTTTGAGAATAATTCTCCGAATACATCTGTGTTGAGACAATTATTCATGATGGAATCTACTGAATCTGATAAATTTCTCCCTTTATTATGCATTTTTCTATTTTGGCCAACTATTGACTATCATTGTTATATTTCCACATTAAACTGGAAGAAATTATATTTAATTTCATAATTAATATCTTTCAAATATAATTACGTTGTTCCACATAAATTAATTCGATAGTAATGTTTATTTATGAAAAAAATATGCTGGCATTAGTTTACATATGTTTGTATGTGATCGTATACTGTACATACATATTTCATATCTTTTTTTTTATTTATCAATATTACATTTATAACTAAAGTATAATATGATTTATTTTATCATCAAACAAATAATTTGTTCATAGGCAAAGAAATAACTTCGTGCATTTCCGATTCTATCGGAATCTTACCATTCATTGGTGTTATGTTCTTTTTATAAGTAGTTGGACAATACTCCATCCATAGTCCATACTGCAGTCTACGAAAACTTTGGGATAAATTAGAGTTAGGTTAGGTTCAAGCGTTTGGAATCTTAACCTAACAAATGTTAGACAATTCATTTATTGCAAGAATTAGCAGGATTATTGAATTAAATAACAAATTTGAGATTAAGAGATCTAACAAGAAAGTTGAAAGTGCTCTAAATTAAAAAAGAGAAAAATATTCGTTTTGCGACATCATTGCATAATAACAAATCTCGATTCAAAAGCATGTGATTGTTGTGAATTGAAAAAAAAAAGAGTACCTTAAGTCAAATTTAGAGAAAATATATTACAATATTTAATAAAATATTTTTTAATAATGAGATTCAATAATACAATCTTACTGAAAACATCATACTTTTTGAGAAAGGATGAATTTCGAAAGATTCTCATGACACATCTGGGTTTAACTTCTGCCAATGTGGATAAATTTCTTGGTATGAAGACAAAAATTCTTAATGTTCCCCGTCATCAAATAATAAAAAATTGTCTGATATGTCAGGTGGGTATACAAATGTAATTTATTAATTTTTAATGCAATATGATTAAATATAAGATACTTTTCAATAAGAGTCTCTGAGAGAGCCTGAGAGATTTTTTCCTACTTTATGATATAATTATATTAATAAAGTTGAAGAATCAATAAAGAATTGCTAATTAAAGCTATAATTAGGTGAAACAATTTACTTGATTGTAAACTCAGTCATTTTAAAAGAAATATATCTTCAAAAATTTCCAGAATCTCTATGGTTCTAGATTTTTAATTTCTTTTCTATACAATCTTTAGTTAGGACACAAATCTATCTTTTCCAAAATGAATGACGTGATGTTCCTTCTTTTAAATAATATGCAAATAATATCTTGTTTATTTATTGCAGAAAAATAACGTCAGTGTGGGATCCCTGGAGAAACTTTACTTTTGTCTAAAAATGAATGACAATAATTTAAAGCATAGAATTAATGTACTCAAAGACATGGGAGTGCCGGTTATAAATACGTCTCAAGTAAACCAGTAAGTATTGACAAAATTGTTTATGCTCTATGAACAAGTTTTTTTTCAAGATTTTAAAATAATTCTAGAATAGTTCAGATTATGAACACAAAAGTACCACAGTTCAAAGAGAGGGTTAATATACCAGCCGAGCAAGATATTATTACAAGTATATTCGGCGATGAAGTTCCAGAGGATATTTCCCAGTTGAAATTGAGTGATGACTTGACAGTCCGGCAATACTATCAAGCGTGTCTACTACATTGTAAAACTCGGGTATTCAATCTGCCATATTTGGACGATGAAATATTATTAAAAAGTTATGTGAGAATAAAGAGTATAAATTTGATTGCGGAGACACTGAAATTACTCAGGAATGATCTTCAGTATGACGACAAAATGGTAAGTATATCTTTAGTATTATTATATTATTTGTATGAATTTATGGATAAATTTTCTTGATTAGTTTAAAGCAAAAAATTAATACGAATTTTTGTTCATTTTTTAAAATCTGCTTTGAATTAGTTCTTTAATTTGATTTTCTAATCTTAGTTGAGTCTTGGTATGTCTTTACATAGTATGTCTTATACACGTCTTACTGTTAGTCTCTAAGTTGTTACTGATACTCTGTGAAATATATATATATATATATATACATAATTTCATTGTTTGAACAGATAAAAAAGCATCCTGTGGTCATCATCGCTTCCGTCGATAACATCAGGTCACTGTTGAGTAGTTTTACAGACATCGCAGGAGTACCAATCAAAAAGGTCTTGAGAAAATACCCTCATATGCTTTTTCAAGACGTGGACAATATTAAACGATTATTGATATTATTTAAACAATATGAAATACCAGATCAACACGTGAAGAACTATATGAACATTTTTCTGTTAAATAATGAAGTCTTCTACAATCGAATAGAGTTGATTAAACGCCACCCGGATTTGAACATCTGGTATAACCATCATCGAATGCTGCAAATTATACATCAGATAAAAAAGACAAAGGATCGAATAAAATACGTTGATATCATGGATTCTCTGAAATGGGCCAGTCCACAAGTACTCCTGTCTTCAAAGTCATCATTGGACAAGTAAGAATTTATAAATATTTTGCGAATGTGTTTGGCTTGTTGAAGAATTCTCTGTGTAGTGTTTGATGAATATGTATATATATATATATATATATTTTATTTTTTTAGATCTGTACAAACTGGTATAGTTTCATCCAAACGTAATTTAAAACATGTGTTATTGAAAGAATTGGGAGTAGACAACACTGATTTGCTAATGAGACATCAACATTGGAAGATGGTTTCATTCACTGATATCATGCAAATGTTGAAATATCTAAAGAGGCATTTTACGATAAACGAAATATGCCCGAATATACATATCATACTTTATGAACAGTAATGGACATATACATATATATATATATCTACTTAATAATATAATTATTTAAATTAGACAGTTTAGAACATTTAACAAAGAGAGTAATAGTTTAAATTATTAATATTTCTCAGTCTTTCTATTTTTGACTTTTTCAATTTGACTTCGAGCTTTCTTTTTTTTTTAAATATTTTGTTGTATTGTGTAATTATTAGAGATGTAAATAATTAATCAAATTTCTTGTTTTTTTAGATCCGAAGTAAAAAAGGTACTTGCTAACTTAAAACGACAGTACTCTCAGAATACAAAGTATTCGTTTACTAACAGCCAGTATCTCGCATTGTGCCTGTATATGCTGGAGAAAGATCATAATTTTACCGGCGACGGTATTTGGAGCAACGAGCAGAACGCGAAACATCAGTCCTTGGAAGAACGAAGTATCATAGAAAAGTCTGATAATACTAGTACTGTGGAAGACTACAATAATAATCTAAATACAGAAGATAACAATGATTTTGATCATATAAATATACATGATAAGGATAGTGCTCAGTAACAATACGCAAGTATAATATAATATAAATCAATTGAAACAACAGTATATATAATGTACATAAACGTTTTTACTTGTACAGAATATCTTACAGCAATTCATGTTACAGAAAACAAAGATTGTATATTTATAACGTATGCGATGCATGTAGAAATGGCATGAAAAATACAGTAATACGTTCCAAACGAGGCTACGAAATGTAATAAAATCAATGCGAAGAATACTTATAATCGAGTTCGTTGATTCTTCTTTACAAATTATTTTTGCATACTATGCACACAAAATTCGAATACGAAATGAGATTATATCAATTTCCGCCTCGTTCTTCATTTAGTACAAATTATTTTTGTACAGAAACTGAATATTGCAAGATACATAAAGCGAGATTATTTCGATTAAGATTCATTCTCTTCTAACGCAAAGGCACTGTGCGTAAGGCATTGATTATTCAAGGCATGAAAAATTGTCTCGAATTATATTACAAGTCTAATAGTACATATCTCTCTCTTTCTCTTTCTCTCTCTCTCTCTCTCTCTCTCTCATTCTCTTAGGCCGAATTAGATTCAGAAAAATTTTCTGAAATAAAATAATTATATGTAATAGCATAACATTGTAAGAATTATTTTTATTATATTTTTTTATCTTTGCCAACCAAGAAGAAGCATTTTCGATACGAATGAAGTATCGATTGCAAGATGTCACTCAAAGTGACTTGGTTCTTCAGGTTTTTCATTTCAATTTCCTTTACTTCATTTTCAGATACACATCTATTTTCGGTCACGCGTTAATCGAGACATAAAGTTATTAGAGAGGCAAAAGTAGAATTCTTATATATAAATATATATATCTATATTCCTCTTCTTCCATTAAATAAAATATTTTATATCCTTTTTTTGGTACTTTTTCTCGCACGTAGATGCTCAATCGGCTTTGGCGACATCGGCTAAACTCCGATTAATTTAATCGGCAATTAATCCAATCTGATACTAAAGTTTTTAACTATATAATTTATTATTCCTAATCTCTAATCTTTCTCTCCACGTTAAATAATAAATTAATAATTCTATCCGCGGTGACAAAATATCATTTTTTAAATTAATTGACGATTAAGTTAATCGGAATTTGATCTAAGTCGCACTCATGCGTTAAGCGATGCATCACTCGCGATCACCCAAGCAACAAGTACAAAAACATCGCGGCTATCGCAACGCGAATATTCGAGCTCGAGATCCTAGGACTTGTTATTCTTTTGCAAAATCGAAACGCGCTGCGCCGATCGGGACCTCACCGGATGTTCGCGACTTAAATAGCTTCTTCCAATCAAGTCTACCGTAATCCCTCGATCTCTTGTATTGCTAATATCAAACTTCGCCCGCTCGCTATCGAGAGGTGGGAACGCAAGTAGCACCGTAGCGCGAATCCCGATCGGCTTGCAAGTCCAAGGACCTAACACCCCTCGCGGCCGTCGCGAAAGGTCGCGGAAAGGTCGCGAGGGTCGCCTAGAAGAGATCTAGAGCGGAGGAGGCCGCGAGTCAGTTCAGAAAAGGAGGCAACTGCACGTAGCTCGGCTGGCTGCCGGGCTCGCTCTTCACCATGACCTGATCCTTGAGGGCCTGATGGCGCGCCTGCGGCGAGTGCATGCCGTAGTCCTGCTTCTGATCGGCTGCTGAGGGCGGCGGCGGCTGCTGCTGCGGCGGCGGCTGCTGGCCGTAGTCGGCTGCGGCCTGCTCGTGCGCGTATTTGTCCGCGAGGCAGCCGCCGTGCTCGTCCTCGGACATGGAGTTGCCCAGGTGGGTGGGCGGCGAGTGCGTCGTCACCATGGTCTGATAGTCGGCGCGGGTGAGCGGGCCGCCGGGCGGCGGCGGGCTGCTGCCGCCGCCCGGGTTCATGTAGTCCTGGTGAACTCGCATCGTGTTGCCGGCGGCGGCGGCCGCGGCCGCCGGCGTCGTGAAGAGCGCCGCCTCGTGCTGCGTCGGCAGCATGCTCGCGTACGACGAGTACGAGACGCTGCCGTTGTTGCCGAAGCCCGCGGCCGCCGCCGCCGCGGTCGAGTACGGCGAGTTGGACGGGCTCAGCAGGTTCAGGTGCGGCGCCAGGTCGTACGCCGCCGGCGAGTATGCCCAGGCGTCCGGTGGCGCCGTCGCCGTCGCCGGTGACGCGAACGGGTTCAGGGTGTTGTTGAGCGACGTGAAAGAGCCTGGAAACACAGGAAATACGTTTGATAAATAATGAAAGAAAACAAAACCTGTGTAAATATGAATTATTTTAGCTAGAAAATATAAACTAAATGGATCTCAAGAATATAATGTACAGAATCTAATCTGTATCCCGTTAAGTTGTAGAATTCAAGAGTGGATTAGATTTTATCCATAATGTGTAAAATATAATTATATAATAATTTATAGTGTGTTGCGTTAGATAAAATTTAAAATATAGTTTTATTATGTATGGAAAAAATATATTTTTCTACATATGTATATACATACAGAACAAAAATAGATTGAAGGAATATATCATAGTTTAAGATATTCAAAATTTAAATTCCTCTCTGTTATTTTTTGCGTATTTTAATTTTATTAATTATTACGTTGACATCTTGAGAAATCTCAAATTTTTCATATTAATTTATTTATTACTAACATCTCTCTACTTTTTTTTAAAAAGATTCTGTTACTTCTACGAACGTAAGTTTCACAAAAATGCAATTTTACCTGACAGACCGGGACTGGCGGAACCTGCGGCCATGTAGCCGGCGGTCTTGCGCGGTGGTTCTTTCTTCCGCCACTTTGCACGGCGATTCTGAAACCACACCTGCACGCGAGTCTCTGAGAGGGCGAGCTTCAGCGCAAGCTCATCGCGCGCGAAAACGTCCGGATAAGGCGCTCGTTCGAAGGCTCTTTCCAGTTCCTCCAGTTGATAAGCCGTGAAAGTTGTCCTAAAGCAAAGAAATCGTAAACAAAAATTAAAAATTCCATACATTTAAATATAAATAAATGTTAGTTTATTTATATAAACAAAGAAAAGAGGGAACTTTTACTTTAACATCTGTAATATAAATGAACAGAGTGTATTAATATTTTAATAGATTTGAGAAATCGATTTTTGAAATAATAAATTTATGAAACTTGAGAGTATATTGAGAGGAAATGATGTAATTCCATCACATACGTACCTCGTCTTTTTCTTCTTGATGTTATTATTGTCAGTCTTCTTTTTCGAGTCCTTCTTGGCTGGCTGCGCCTCACTGCTGACTGCAAAGTTAACATTTGTTCGTCAGTCGGTAGATTTGAAAGTTTAAATACGAGATCAGGAGACTACAGTTTCCGTAGAAATAGGAAGAGAGACAAGCGTGGTATCTTGAAAAGGACCCCTTCCACGATTGATAAAAAGAAAGACGGAGAAAATAATCGAGTGGAACAACATCAGTTACCTGGCGCGAGCGCATTGATCGGATCGTCCGGCTTCCTCTTGAGCGCGTTACCGAGCTGCAAACCCTGCTGAAGACTCGTCGAGGTCGGCGTGACGCTGGTAGATGTCGAGGTGGTGACATCCTGGGTCTGCGGCGGCAGAGGCGCGTACATGCCAGACAATTCGAGCTCCTTGAGCTCCTTCTGCTGCTGCTGCTGTTGCTGCTGCAAGTGATGCTGATGCTGCGACGCGGCCTGATGGTGCGGCGACGGGCTGTTGGACGAGTCCAGCTTGTGCAGCTGGCCGCCACCGGTCGGCATTAGATCGCCGCTTCCGTGATGACCGCCACCTCCGTGCAAGCTCAGCATCACCTGGATACTGTGGGCCCCGGTGCGTGTCCCGAAGTCCGAGAAGATCGGATCGTCCCACGAGGGTGCGCCGTCCATCTTCGATAATTTCTTCTGTAATCTTTCAAACGGGAAAATCCCTTTCTCGAAGGTTCGGATGGTAGTTTGCGCACTTTGTCAGAAATGTATGAAATTTCGACGTTTTCTCTACGAAGCGTATCTCTCTTGATCTTAAAAAGATATTACTATCGATACAAAGATGAGAAACGGAAGAGTTTCTAGAGTGTGACTTTCTAGAATGTGGAACGGACTCGACTGATCATCAATTATTTCATAGCTCTCTCTCTCTCTCTCTCTCTCTCCTTACGTTACTTTCTTATTCTCATTTGATATTTCCGTCACCACGTTCAGCTAGCACTTCGTCTGGTATGTTTGAAAAAAATATCGAATCACCAAGCTTGCAGCTCGACTTTCGGTTTCCAAATCTTAATCGACTCAGCCCGACAAGACGTCACTAATCACTTCTGTTATCTTCCGTGAAGCTTTCCCGATTTCTTCCGTCAGTTTCACATGTTCAGGGGGTGTCGAGTGACCGACGCGGTTAAATTGAAATCCGAGAGCCGGCGAGATCGCCGTCTCACACCTCAGCGTCGATCGCACCTGTCCATCGAGGCCCTTCCGCGATTCTTTCCGCTTCCCGCCGGTCAAAGGAAAAAAAAAAGGGAAGAGGATCGGCGTCGCCCGATTGCCCGATTGCCCGTAATGGAGCGCGCGCGGCAATTGCGATCAATTGTTGCCTGGGTTATGATTAATTTTGATTAGTTTTAAGCGGCGTTAACTCGCGGCGATGCGCCGGCCGATTATTCGCGGCAGACCTTGGAAGAACTGTACCGAACCCGGACGATCGACGTCTCCCTCGAAACGAGAGAACGTCCGTCCTCTCTTCTCTCTGTCGGGACACTCTCGCCACTACTCTACGTCCCGAGCCTCTGGCTAATCAGCCGCCACTCACACAGGCTTATATTTTCCGCGTCACGCCGGCCCAGACCGCCCCCATACCCGGGGCCCCGGCCAATCCTGCTTCATGCGGGCGCGGTGATGCTGCCCCTCGTATGGTCCAGCGCCATCGTTCTCCTCGCTCCGCCGTTTCCGCAGGCTCCCATGGTCAGTGAGCGACTCCCCCCCTTCTCCATTATCTTTCCCTCTCCCTCCTCGACCAACCTGCGCGCAAAAAAAGAAACCGTCTCTTGAGCTGCTGCTGGTGCGCGGACGGGGGTGGAGATGACACGGGGTACACGAACATATATCCGCGCGAGGGTTACACGCCGGGCGTTCGTGGGAATAGAAATAAAGAGAGTCGCTCTCGCCTCGTGGGAAGCCGACGAGCTCGTTTCCCACCTTGCCGGTCTCCGCAAGAGCAAGTTTCGAGGTAATACGTAATGTGAGACTGAAGAGATATCGAGAAGAGACGTAAAGAGATGTTTGTTGGAAAATTTTTAGCAGGTCCAAGCGATTTGGAATTGAAGGAATTCGCGCTACCAGCAACCAATTTCTTTTTTTTTTCTTCTCTTTCTTTTTTACGCGATGAAACAAACCACGACGTTTGAAAGAAATGCAGACGATTAATGTGCAACGTAACGTTTATCTCCTTACCTTGAACTCATCATGAATTCCGATGTGTATTTCCTCTTCTCCTTTTTCTTACATCATTTTTCTAACGTTTGTTCAAACTTTTCAGGTGCGGCGCTGCGATGTTAATCAGCATGTCGGCATCAAACTCTTCCTCTTGAATATACATATACAAGCTACTATCATCGAAATCAGAAACATTCGAGACACGTGCAACAGTTGAGGACGTCAATTAAAAACTTTTCCCTCTTCTTCATCTCTGCCTTCTTCTTTCGCCTTCTTCCTTCATCTTCCGTTTTCAACGAAATACAGATTAGAAATCGCACAACGTTCCTGTACCACGAACTCTCCTTTACGGACGATCCGGCGAGATGGAAAAATCGATCCTGCGCGAAAATGGGAGATTCGCGCGTCGACCGACGTCGGTCGCGATCGCGAAAGGTGCACGGCACCTTCGTCGTCCCCGAGGAAGAGATCCATGTCTCTGTTGGCCGGCAGTTGGCGTAGCACTGAGCCGGGCACTCTTAAGCGCAAGCTCAATGAAATCAGCAATCGCCAGGAATTGCCTCGAATTGGCCCAATCAAACCACCCCCCGTTCCCCGTACGTATACGCGCGTATATTAACCGCTAATTTTCGTCGTTGGTAATTAGCGCGCGCTTGTATACGCGCCGATTTCGTCGCGCTCTCCGCTCCGATCGCGCCTCCATCGCGCCCGGTCGATCGACCTCAATCATCTCCTCGGCATTACCTTGTCCCTGCTCGATCGTCCCATCACTTCCTCACTTTTGTATACGAACTATTAATCCTAGATTTATCTTACCCATTCATAGCTCTTGTCTTATTTTATTGACTCTGACTGAAGCGTTAACTGCGTCTATTTTTCTATTAGCTGCTTTATTAAGAGAAAAACATATTTTTAAGATATAATAATAGCAAGTTTAATATCAGAAATGTTATCTGGTTTATCGTTTATTACATAATTCTGTTAGATGCGGCAACATTCGTAATGGTAATTAAATATGTAACAAAATGATCTGAGATTATTATAGAATGTATTCAATGTTATAATATGTCGGCTATTATACAATTAAGAAAGAGAATTTGATGCAAAGATATATAAATTGTGTGACGAAGAAAAATACATAAATTATTGTTTAAAAAGTAATCTCATTTCTATGTTTTTCTAGTTCTCTAAAATTGAACTATTCATTTATTTCTACTTCTTTAATCGTTACTTCACAATCATACATTATTCAATTAAATAAAATTTCATTTATGATATCCTCTGGTCAAAGAACGTACGTTCATCGATTGTTCTTACCTCGTTCTTATCTCGTAAAACAATCGACAGGGGGGCTATAATGTGATATAAAGAATAATTAATATGAAACTTTCAGAGCGAAGGTGCGATAATGCGGGTGATTGCGTCATCAAGATCCATCATCCCGCCATTTTAACGCGTAGAACTAAAGGTGACAGCAGCTTATCGTTTAATCTAAACATTTAAACGCTATATTAATCATTTCCAGGTGCTCATATAATTTCGATAATCTTGTAGAGTTTTTAAAAATACAATTTCTTTTTTGTGTTATACATATATTTTTTCTTACTAGTATATTATATGTCTAAACTCTAATGTTACATTATTTTTGATGAAACTCACTTGTTAGAAGTATCATTATTTCTTAGAAATATTATTAATTATTCATAAAGATTTTTTTATTTTATAGATTTATGAAAATTGTAAAATATAAAGTCCTCCTTTTCTAGTTCATACTTTAAAAGGTCTTAAGAGGTCTTTTTTTATATTAAGATTACATTCCTAGGCTTTTAAGACCAATCGCATTCGACTCATTGTCAGAGGTGTTTCAATGATGAGATCCCCCGCGGCGGTTTAATTTCCAATTTTGTGGGAGAATATTGGCTCAGATCTCATGCGGGATGTTGTAGGACATTTCGGGACGTTTGTTCATCGTCATGAAGGATCGGGCCCCCAGGAGGTCGACGCGTGGCAACGGCGACGGCGGCGGCGGCGACGGTGACGGTGGCGGCCGCAAGAGAACGAGGAGAAGTCGGTAACTTAACTGGCCTAAATGGGTTTAACTCGATGTGATTTTGCTGGCGAACCACTAAATTGAACGAATACGAACTAAACTGAACTCAACTAAGCTAATCATATCACATTACTAGCGTTATTAGCCGAGCGACGATATAAGTGAAGGTCCGGTGAGCGCCGGACTGCAGTGTAACGCAGCCTCCTGCACTGACCCTCCGTATCCGCGACTTTCTCTCGCATCCGCGCGCCTGCCATCTTGGTCCTCGCGAGAACGCAAACATGACCTACATAAGCGGTAAGCGCGCCGTTCGTCGGTCCGCTGCGGACGGGGACCAGGTGCTCGGGATCGGCAAGGATTCGCGGTGTGATTCCCCGCCATCGCGCGTTTTCGCGCGCCGCGACGAACCGGAAGTGCCGCGTGCACCAAGAGCGAGCGGGACTCCATGTTGCTCTCGTCATACGTAACGTCGCGTGTACGTCGCGTAAAAAAATTGCAACGCATCGAACGGGATTAGGAAGCAGGAGGCTGCGAGGAAAGATGACTGCTTCATCGAACTCTTTTCGAAGCTTTCGAAAAGCTTCCGCTTCAAATATCGCGCGTCGCGGATTTGATTATTTCGGACAGACGGACAGTGCGCGTTTCTTTACCGCTTGTAATCACTCGTTTGTTATACGGCGACATTATGCAAATGACGGTAAGTATCGGCGACGACGAAATGAAGCGCGAGAAAAAGGGACGAGAACGTGGAAGTGCACGAGGAAGGAGACGCATTATGCTCCCCCCTTCCGCCTCCCACTCCGTCGGCGCGGTTGGACGAAGTCTGAAGAGAGATAAGAAAAGAAGACAAGTGTGATACGTCGTCGCCCCTCTACTACGCACGGAGGGGGATAAAGCGGCGCGGCCTCTTCAGCTCCACCTCTTCGCGCTGAGGCTTCCATCGAATCAACCCTCGATACGTAGCGCAGATATATACGTATAAATTATTCTTACAATAGAATCTATTCTTTTTTTAGCCGCGCTCTGTGCACACGTTCAGAACGACAATAATAAAATGAAAAAAAGGAGCAGATAGGTATCTACATGTCATAATAAGACAGATAAAGATTGACAATGAAAGAAAATAGTTTAATCGAAAAGAATAGATCTCTACATATCTATGAACTATGTAATAAAATTGTGTCTTTTTTACTTTTAGTACAGAATTAATAAATAATTGACATTATCAAAATCGCATTAAGTATGTCTCATTGACGTTTTATTATATCGAATCATTAATTTGAAGAATACTTAAAAATATAATTTCTATGTATAATTGTATTAATTAAGAATAATAATATATAAGAAAAAAATAATTTATATTCTTTACATATCATATAATGTTTATTGCATAACTTTTATACAAATTTCGTATACATGAATTAACTATTAAATTTATGGTAAACTTAGTATAAATTTGCGAAAGACACACTCTCGATTATTTTGTGAAATCATTATAATCAGAACATCGAAATTAGCTTGATCAAATCAATTACAGGATATTTTACTATAATTGTATTAAGATATTTTAATCATTCTTATATCATCTTATTTAGATCGAGAAATTGTAATTATGACTATAAGACTAAATGTAATTATAACTATAAGAATGATTAAAATAACTTAATACACAATTGTAATAAAATATCTTATAATTGATACTAGTATTGTACCAACATCGATTGTAAGTAGAAGTATAGAATTCTTTTGGATCATTTTGCAAAGTACAGATGTGAGGTCGGACCTCATCTTCTTCGCGCGAAGAAACATTGTCAGAAATACACGCGCGTGCAAGAAAGAGAAAAAGAGAGAGAGAGAGACGCAGATGCTCGACCTCTGAACGATGGACGTCTTCTTTTTTCTGCACGCATCATCCGTATTTTTTTTTCCGTCGTAGGTCTGTCATAGCGTTTAACGACGAACGTGCGATGCTGCCCGCAGCGTTGGGGCCTGCCAATTGAGCCTGTTAATGTTCAATTGGTCTAAATTGCTTCAATTGGACGTAATTACGCGAAGGCGACGAGGAACCTCCGCCATGTTTCGCTCTTTCTCTTTCTCTTTTTCTCCGCACCGCAAATATCGTCAATGAGATGTTACGTTCTCAAGCTCTTCCTGCCGACCATTACCGATATCGTGTACCTACTTTTAAACGTCAGCCGGTGCAGCAAAGATATTTTTCTGCCAGTAAAAGCTTCATGCACTGAAAGAAAAATATAGTTACTTTTGGCCTTAGCCGTAATTTTCGAATATTTCTAACGATAAATATGATTAACATAACATAATATGGTTAATATAACTCAACTATATGCATCGTTATGTTAACCATAATTATTGTTAGAAATATTATAAAATTATTCAGTTGAAGCCAAAAGTAATTATATTTTTCTCTCAGTATGATATAAAATTTATAAATTATTGATAAAGCATTCTGTGTAAAAAAAAGAAAAGTAAAAAAAATCTTGTCATTTGTTCTAAACTCGTAACTAGATATAAAATTGCAGATCGAAAGAACACAAAATCGTAATCTGCGTTCGTAAGGGCGAGAATAAGGCGAACCACAAGAGACTTATTTCTCTATATCCGTCACAAATCGTCGATTTTATACTGGTAGCTGAACTCGGATTGTATACGTGAGAATTTGGAGCCATTCATGTCCAAAGAGAGAATAAAGTTTTCTGTGTGTGTATATATATTTCTGGCACACGACCCAAAATATGTGAATCTTGTCTCGGCGTCTTATTCTGGTTCTTCTGAAAATACGGGTTGTAATATAACTTCAACTTCAATATCAATGTACAACTTCAGTAACTAATGTGTAAGATAGTAATAATTGATTTTAAAATATTTTAGTTTTAATTTAATATTTTTTTTATGTTGGGTATTCATTTACAGATTATTTTATATTGTTTAATATAAAGTAAAACATAATATAAAGAACAACACAATTAATATATAATAAAACAATAATCGATCTATCAAGTACGACAATTATAATACTGAAAAATAAAAGAAGAAAAAGAATAGAGACTCGCGACTTTTTTTAAGAATAAAAAGTGGAATATTTCATACTGACGCGACACAATTCGCGAAATTGACCGCCAAGCGCGTATCGCGCGGTTTCGAGCTCGCGCAGATATCGCCCTCCGAAGTGAGAGAAAATGCGACGCTTTAAACGATGACGTCGCATCCTGATTAACTCTCGGCGAACAGGCTCGCTTGCGTTCGTATCCCTATTGCGTATTTGCGCACCGAACATTGTTCGTACATGATATATTACTTTGTCGTTCATTTAATTGACAGTGGCGAACTTCCGCCCAATATCTGCTTACATAAAAAGCCATTACAGAAGTTTAAATTAATAAAATCGAGCTACATGCATTTTAACTTTTATGCAAAGAGATTGGATCGATAATTGTATCTATCGATTCTTTCGTATATATGTATATCTTTTCTCATTTCTGAGAAGCAACGAAAGATTCCACGGCTATAGGGTGATTTTCTCGCGGGCACGATAAAACGTCGGGAATAAAGTGTCCGGAATGGCTGCGGGTCGCGTGTCGGGAAGAGTCATCTCTCAGCCAGCATAAACTTCAAAAGCATATGGTTTCGCCATACGGGGTCCTGGAGGACCCGTGAGCAATTTATCGACGGAATAGCTTCGTCGACGTGTGGGTGCTACCTTTTCAAATACACAGCCGTACAACGATCATGAATACTCCCATCGAAATAAACTACTCGTTTGTTTCTAGAAAAGGAGATATAAGTGCGATGGGAAATATTAAGAAGAGAAAACAAAGAGAAGCATTTGCAGCACTTGTGAATTAGCTTATCAAACTCGAATAGATTGTGATTATATTTTACCAGAGTTGTTAAAGTTACTTTATAAAAGTAACTCGTTACAGTTACAGTTATTTTCTTTAAAATGTAACTCGTTACAGTTCCTAGTTACAAATTTTGAAAAATAACTTGTTACAGTTACCGTTACTTAAAACGTAACGAAACGTTACCTTTCCGTTACTTTTTGTTAGTGCTGAAATAAGACTAATAATGAGTTTTACGAACAAGAAAAAAAG